>JASDQU010107502.1:54208-77201 GCA_032191745.1 Picea mariana | reverse complement strand
GAGATTTAGTTGAACATAGACGTTGCAACCATGTTTGGGAAGTTGAATATGATGGTCCCTGTAACATAGATGTGAAAAATTCCTTCTCTAAGGAGGGAAATATTGAAATTATTACACATACCAACTAAGAAGGAGGACCCTCCAATCGTTTTGAACACCATGTATCTTTATCAGAAAAGGGACAATAACCCTCCTTTCTATCTTTCCTTGGGCATGAATGGCCTCCACCTAAACAATTGTATGCTAGATTTCGAGGCCTCAACAAATGTCATGTATTTGAAGGTGATGGAACAACTTGGATTAAATATGACCTGACCATATGGAAAAGTGTGTGTTCTCCATGTCAAGAACCTCACTGAGAGGATGAATGTCCCCAACAATATGAAGACTCTCCTGACAGTATAAACTTCATGGATATGATCAATAACTTCCAAGAGGAATAGGTCACACAGGAACAGATCGACGAGGCTAGAAGAAAGGGGGAAAGACAGGGAAGACTCTGGGTGTTAAACCTATTGATAGATGATCAGAGAAAGGAATTAAGGAAGAGGGAATTTTTGACATACACTAAAAGAAATAAATCTTTAATTCCTCCATCACAACCTTCCACTCCACCTCAGCCAGAAGCAATTTCTCCTCCCCCATTTACTGAGAAGGTGGTCCCTCTACTTCCACCTCCATTACATTAGTTTCTTCCCAAGCCAACTTCAAAAGAAGAGAATATTTAGTTGAACATAGACGTTGTAGTCATGTTTAGGAAGTTGAATAAGACGGTCCCTGTAACAGAGATGTGAAAAATTCCTTTTGTGAGGAGGGAAATATTAAAGTTATTATAGGTACCAACCAAGAAGGAGGACCCTCCAATAATTTTGAAAACCTTGTATCTTGAACGGAAAAGGGATAGTAACCATCCCTTCTATCTTTCCTTGGGCATGAATGGCCTATGCCTAAACAATTATATGCTAGATTTATGGGCCTCAACAAATGTCATGTCTTTGAAGGTGATGGAACAACTTCGCTTAAATATGACTTGACCATATGGAAATGTGTGTGGCATTGATTCTAAGCGGGTTAAGGTTTACGGACTGTGTGAGAATATTGAAGTCTTCTTGATTGTTTTCCACATATCAACCTCCTTATGAACATAATAGTGATTGATGTTCTGAATGATTGGGGGATGCTCCTATCAAAGAGTTGGTCTGTTTCTCTTGGATGTTTTATTAGCATGGATCTTACCCATGCACACATTCCCATGGATGATGACACCTTTGATATCTTATATAGTTAAGAGAGGAATGAAAAGCATGTGATGGACCCCAATGGTTCTGATTATATAAGTGAGTGTGAAATTGATGCGGTTCCAAATACCATTGAGTATGATCCATGAGACTTACCTTTCATGCAGGAGGACTGCATAGATACACTACTCCCAAGGAAAGACGAGTACAAGGAAAATATTATGGAGTTCCAAGGGAAATAATCAAGGTCCATCCAGATATTAAAGAAAGAGGATAAATAAATAAAAGAACATGTGAAAGCCATAAAAAAATGCGGTAAAAAAGGACCTCCTTCCTATCATTACATCGAGAATATACCTTGCATCAACTATAGTGAAGGAAGTATTTCATTCATGTGATACAAGAAGAATGGAATGCCTAAATATGACCAGAAGGATGACGACACGTGGCTTGGTCCTTACATAATCAAGAAGAAGTTTGAAAAAGAGAAGTATTACTTGACAACTTTGTATAGGAGAAAATGCCATTACCAGTGGATGGTCTTTTCTCTGACCCTACATGCATGGCACTTGACTTATTTAGGGCCTGGGCTCCAAGTAAGTATGTAGGTCATATTTCTTTCCTTGCATTTGCATCTTGATTTCTCATGGTAGTTTAACTGCATTTCATATTTCATTTTTCTCTACTTGCATATTTCTTTCATCATATTACAAGTTTAGTTTAGAAATTTTTGAAAAAATGTTAAAATTTATTTTCTAGATTAGTTGTCATTTTTGGTTTTGATATATATAGACAAAGAGTGATAGAACCACCCTATATTTTATAGTTTTATGTTTAAGTGAGCCACAGGTCCACCAAGAGATGCAATGGTTCTCATGCACTCTACAAAAAGTACATGTCCCCAAGTAGGAGCCAGATGTTATCCTCAACTCCTAGGGATAACTATGGAGATGATGTCTTGAGGCCGTCAAGTTGCAAACGTGGAGTATCGAGAGACAGCTTGACCAACAATGTCCACTTGCATAGATAGAATCCCACTTCACCACCATAGTTCCATATTCATCATGAGGGTATCCACCACACTAGCTTGCTTCCAAAGGACATTGGATCTTTCTGCATGAGGTACAAGCCAGGCATTATGGTGAGTGTCATTTAAATTCTTGAGGCATTTGGGTTTGTTTCATTTAAAACTTCTTTTTATTATCTAACGTTTGTTTGGACATTATGTTCTTTTCCTTATTTCCCCTTGGTGGTTGATATTGTTCCCTAGTAAGTGGCCACCCTTCAGGATTGATTTTCTACCGGGAGGTCCCCTTAAAGAGTCATCGCATCATTCCCGACCATACTAGTCAGTTTCCACACTTTGTTCCCCCATATCCTTATCTTTTGGGTTTTCCGGTGTCTTGAACCAAGAAGGGGTTGTCCCTCATTTCATGAGAAGAAGGGGATGAAGGCCCAAAGGGGAGATGGATACAAAAAGATAAAAACCTAATTATGAATCTTCCAGATACTCTCCCAAATAGGTCTTGAGAGAAATGAAACACCTCTCCTAAAAAATCAAAGACCTGCAAAATCAAACACATCCATAAATGTCCCACTTGATTGAGGGATTTGCACAAAGTGTGTTACAATATAGACTATACCCCCATGGAACTATGTGTACTTATCCATTCAAATGACACTTTGGTACTGCTCCCCAAGATAATTTATTCACCCTAGGTAGTACCCAGTGTTTGGAGCTTAATTAATCTATGGAAATGAATGGGCTTGGTAAAAGGATGCATTGAAAATAAAGGTGCAACACACCCTCTACAAAGTCACCCATAAATGAGACACTATTATCTATTCTATGTCATGAACCCTTTTCCCAAGAGTCTTTCCCCCATACATATCATCTTTTCCGCATGTCTTAGAAAGGGGTTCTACTTAGGAAACACTCAAGCTAGGGGAGGATTCACCCAATAGGTCACGTTGTCAACCTAAACATACCCAAACTTAGCAAGTTGAATAGGATATTTGAGCACTTATTTGTTTTGATTAGGTGATTTTTGATGCACATGAATAGCTGGATCTTTTATTGACTTGATTTACTCATCATGATGCATTTGACTTGAGATCCCTAGAGGGTGTACTCATTGTCTTTGCAGGACCTTGTTTGGTGGAAAAATTTGGAAGAAAAAGCCTAGCTTGAGGTTCCTTGGGGATTGAATCCCATCGGTTGGATACCATGTCATACACTTTGGATTGTGAGGACATCCTTTGGAGGCCTGGGATATTCCTTGGAGGACCTCACCCATGCCCCTACTAGCCCAATGTTTTGTCTTTGGAGGCCAAACCTTCCACTTTGAGGGCTTGATGTCATGAATGGGCTAGGGTTTGGTGGTGATGAGGACACATGGCATCATTTGATGAGGAGGAACACCTTGAATTGGTGGAGAGGTCCCTAGAACCTTAGAATACGGCCTTTGGAGGTCCAACGTTTCATCCCCAACCTTAACGAATTTCCAAAGATGCTAAAACGTTTCCCTAAGACGCCATGGTTTTTCTGGGGTTTATGTTGTGAAAAAACAAATTTTAAAATTGTAAAGGGGAAACGTAAGGGTTGTTGTCCCCTTAATTTGTGGTTTACCCTAGGTTTTTTGGAAAAAATGTTATTAGAGGTTTTTGTATAAATAGAGATCATTTCTATCTCATTTGATATAGCTCTCCCATTGTGAGAAGACTACATTGGCTGAAATTTGCGCCCTAATTGGGAAATTATCTCTCTATATATTGGTTACATTAGATTGTGATGGTTTTTATTATTCTATTGGATGGATGGATGGTGTGTCAGCTCTCTTGGAGACTTGTTCTTTCTTTAGGGTGGATTTTCCTTGGTGAATTAGAGTTTCATCTTGTTAATGCTTCAAATAGGTAAGCATTTCATGTTCATTGCTCTCTTTTCTTGGTAGTAAGTTTAATTTGATGATCTCTTGGGGAGTATAAGGACATGCAACCCCCTCCAAGTCCATTATATTTGCTTGGAATAATCTGCTATGCAAAGGATACTAGGAGGAGTAAAAGGGATCACACCCTCCTAAGTTTTCCTTGTTGGGTAGGGTTTTCCTTGGGGAATAAAAGGGATGAAAACCCCAAGGAAGTAACTCATCCAACTTGTTTAATCGACATAATCCATTTTCCCAATAGAAAGTCACTAGTTTTCATGCATTGGAGAAATAAATTATTGCATTGGTAATTGTGAAAAGTTGAGATATTGAAATTATTTTAAGTGGAACTTAACCTATATGTTATGCATGTCTCTAAACCACTAAGGAGTCTCATTTGGCCAATAAAGTCTTGTTGTTGTTGAATATTTAATATACAATCACTAGGGCTGTAGAAAACTCATCATAACTTTGAAATTTATTCTCTTATCAACCGTGAGAATTTGCTAAGGATTTGCAAGCATAATCTACTAGTCCTAGCACATCTTTTGGGTGGATTTTTTGCAAGTTTTGGTGGCTGATTTTCTATTGTAACAATTTTTTTCTACATCCATAACGATCCAAGTACATCTTTGTAACACTTTTCTATAACAACCTTACATTGATGTGAAAGTCTATGCTTTTATACTTCAATTGTACTTGTGTTTACTAGCTTATCTCTTGCAGCTAGAATTTTAGCATCTTGTTTAGCAGATCTAATAAGAATTTATTTGTTGATATATATCTTTGTTGATTGTTTTAGATATGGGCAAAAATCTTAAATGGATTTTCCAATTAACATAGAGATTGTATACTCATTGTTTTTTGTGTCTTGGGCATGTATCATTATCATCTGTAGGTACTCAAACTTCTTTGAAACCATTGACCACTACCGAGACTCATTTCCAAGATAATTAACATTTAGAAATTTGAACTATAGGGGAATCCATTCATAAGTATCACTTTCCATATCACTTCCCCCCTAGGGTCACCTGGGATTCCCCCCTTGAGGTGATAAATTCACCTATAAAGTGACGAGAATACCTATTCGAGGTGACAGTGGGTAGGTATTCTCCTATTTGTCACCATCTTGCGGATTGGATCGATATTTTCCTAAACTACAACCTGTGTGATAACACATCACATGTTTTCATAAGCTCTCCAACTATAGAATCTCTTGGAAGGAAAGAGGCTTTACATTATCAAGAGAATTATATTCGAGAGCCTAACTTCTTTGTTGATTATCTAGAATCTATGGTGTTTTGGAGAAAATATTTTTTAAACATAGCTAATGAAGGAGAAGGTTCTGAATTGAAAAAATCTGTTACATTTGAATTTATTATCCAAGAGTCAGATGGCATGATTTAAATGAAGAACATCCCACCTTCTATCTTGCCTAAATTTGGTGGCTTGGAAAGTGAATATCCGGACAAATTCCTCTTCAATTTTTGATGTCCTATGTCGAAGTTATGAATACTCCTCTCATTCCCAAAACCTTAAGTTATTTCTAGACACACTGAAGGAAGTATCACTTTGTTGGTTCATGGGGTTGGAGTGAATAATATTGACACATGGGAAGAGATTAGGAAAACATTCTTAAGGAAGCATCAAGATTATTTTAAGGAAAGGAATATTCGAGAAGAGATTTTCAAAATGACCCAAAAGGATGATGGAATCCTAGAGGACTATGTTGAGAGGTTTTAATACAATTTGCTACAATCAAAGTAGAACAAGCTATACCTGAAGACTTTGCATATTATTATCCTCGGGGGAATTAAAGGTGATTGTATAAATGTATTAAATACAATGGGAGATGGAGATATCTCTAAAATGACATATAAAATAATTTGTGAACTGTGTAGATTCTACTCATGTGGAAATGAAAAATATGGGAAAGGTATCAGAGATATAGTTTCAAAAATCACAAGGTTATATAAAGGAGGGGTCACTAGGGATGAGTAGGGACACCCCTTAGACAATTTCAATATTGATATCCTTAGTTCATTCATATCTCAATTAGATACCATGCAATCTAGAAAGAATAACAAAGAGGCAAATTTGGCATTGTCCATTTACTGTTTGAAATGTCGAAAGAAGAACCCTATATGAGAATGCTTACTGAATAGTATAGAGACATGTGTTATCTATGAGAAAAATCATGCATCTAGAAACTACCCTTCCTTGCTTGATATTAAGGCAGTATATCAAGGGGATAATGAGGAAACTAAAAAAACATTCTTTGTATCCTAGAAACAACAATGGCCACCATGACCACGAGGTATGACACAAGATCCATCTCAATTTTTTGTTCCATATCAATATTCACTTCAAAATTGGTACTCATCTATACCATGGAAAAAATGGTCTTCTCAAGATCAAAACCAAACTTGTTAACAAGGTTGGAGAGGGCCTTCATATTTTGGAAACTTTCCTCAACAAATCCAATAGTACCCCCCTTAGACACATCCTCCAATCCAATACCCACAACACTTACAACTACCATCCAACCAACATCCTTAAAAATCACCATATATACATTCCCAACCCATGCCTAACCCAAATAATAAAGTATCCCAACCTACCTACAATTATGAGCTACCTCCTTTCCCTACCTACTTCATTTCCCCCTGTGTATTGTAAATATGTTCACTTATGCTCGAGAAAAGTGATTAATGATTAGACTAATAATGTTATCCTAGAACAAGATGGTGAGGATATCCCATTGAATTGGATGATCACATTTCCAACCCTTATTCTATACACAAGCCACTACCCCATGGAGTTCTATCCAACCACACTTAGTGGGATCAATCCAAACTCCTTCATATCCAGAAATATTATGCATAGACAAATCCCCCACACAACCAAAATTTGACTTTCTAGGAGAATTGAGAAATGTATGTGTCAAAATTCTTTATTTCAGGCTATTAAAGATGTCTTGATTTATGCCAAGGTTGTTTGAGAACTCTTCCTAAGAAAATCAAGAAGGAAAAAGGACCCTGAAACTATCCATGTGATTGGGAAATTGTCCAATTTGATGTTAGGAAAAAATTTCATGGCTAAGTATGTATATCCAGGAAGTCTAGTTTTTAATGTTAATATCAATAACACTTCCATCCCAAACTCCTTTATTGACCAAGGGGAAACCAACAATGTTATGACCAAGGAGACAATGGAAAAACTCAAACTACCTAATCTACGTTCAACTCCTATGATTCTTCAGTTAGCTGATAGGCATACTATGAAATGAGAGGGAGTCTTGGAAGATGATGTTGTTTCTGTGTATTCCTGGGAGTATATGGAATACATCATGATATTTCAACTAAAATATAACCTAGGGGGATACCCATTAATATTGGGAAGACCTTATTTATCCACTATTGATGCACATATTGGTTGTAGGTAAGGATATATGATTGTTTTTCATAGAAATTCCACTAAAAGGATTACTCTCTTTCTCCCTTCTAAACCTTCTCGTGATTTAGAAAACCCCTCTTGGATAGAAGACACTGATGAAGAGACTATCCAATATGTTCTGACTTTGGAAAAATCCTATAATTTAATAAAAAATACCGAGGATGATCTAATTTTCACTTTCATAACATATCCTCATACAATTATCCATCCAACTGCATGTTCTCATACAGTTAGCCATCAAAATTATCCATCTCTGGGACATATTCTAAGAAGTTATTCTCAGGAAACATGCTCATTCGTTGAGTTGGAACAACAATTTTACTTTGTGATTCATTTAGATGACATATCTTAGAATCATATCACACCAGTTGAGACCCACCCGAGAAAAACATTGAATGTTATCTCCAAACTAGAACCTTCTCAGCAATATCAACTCATCAATATGTTGCAAAAGCACAACAGTGCATTTGCTTAGGATTATACTGACATGAAAGGGGTCCATCCCAATTTATGTACTCATCAAATATATATTAAGGAAGACTCTCAAGCTATTAGTAAACCTTAATGAAGAATGAACCCTTCTTTGAGGGACATAGTGAAGGAGGAATAACAAAATTTGCTCAATGTAAAATTTATTCATCCCGTCTCTGATAGTAAGTGGGTCTCACCCTTGGTAATTGTGCCAAAAAAGAATGGGAAGTTTTGTGTGTGCGTTTAATATAGAGAAATAAGTAAGGCCACTCAAAAATATTAATTCCCTTTTTAATTCATTGATTAAGTCCTAGATACCTTGGATTGAAAGAAATGTTTCTCCTTTCTTTATGGATTCAATGATTATAACCAAATTCAAATTTCCCTTTAGGACCAAGACAAGACTACCTTCACCTGCCCTTAGGGAATTTATGTATATCAAGTGTTACCATTAGAATTGTGCAATTCCCTCGCCACTTTCCAAAGGGAAGTCCTTGAAATATTTTCTTACTTGATTCATGATAGTGTCGATATATACATGGATGGTTTTACTATGTATGGTGATATGTTTGAAGAAGCCGTGAACAATCTTGAAATTTTTTAAGTCAAATGCCAAGAAACAAATCTTTCCCTTGGAAATGAAAAATTTCATATGCTTCTCATTGAGGGTATTTTTTTGGGTCATCACATATCTTATAGAGCGGTTCCACTTGGAAAACACTCCTTGAGCTAGAAGACGATTCACCCAATAGGTCACATTGTCAACCTTCCCATACCCAAACTTAGAAAGTTGAATAGGGTCTTTGATCACTTATTTCACCCAATAGGTCACATTGTCAACCTTCCCATACCCAAAACTTAGAAACTTGAATAGGGTCTTTGATCACTTATTTTTTTTGATGAGGTGGTTTTTGATGCACATAGTGGATATTTTATTGACTTCATTTAATCATCATGATGAATTTGACTTGAGATCCTTGGAGGGTGTATTCATTGTCTTTGCAGGACCTTGTTTTGTGGAAAAAATTGGAAGAACAAGCCTAGCTTGGGCTTACTTGGGGCACAAAGCCCACCGGTTGGATACCATGGCTTACACTTTGGATTGTGAGGAAATCCTTTGGAGTCTTGGGATATGCTTTGGAAGACCTCACCCATGCCCCTACTATCCCAATGTTTTGTCTTTGGAGGCCAAACCTTCCACTTTGAGGGCTTGGCGTCATGCATGGGCTAGGGTTTGGTGGTGATGAGGACACATGAAATAATTTGATGAGAAAGAATGCCTTAAATTGGTGGAGAGGTCCCTAGAACCTTGGAAGAAGGCATTTGAAGGTCCAACATTTCATCCCCAACCTCAACGAATTTCCAAAGATGAAAAAATGTTGCCCTAAAGGGGTGATATCTTGCCTTTCTGGGGTTTCTATTGTGAAAAATAAAATTTTAAATTGCAAAGGGGAAAAGTAAGGGTTGTTGTCCCCTTACTTTGTGGTTTACCATAAGGTTTTTTTAAAAAATGTTATTAGAGGTTTTTGTATAAATAGAGATCATTTCTATCTCATTTGATATAGCTCTCCCATTGTGAGAAGACTACATTGGCTGAATTTTGCACCCTACTTGGGAAATTTTCTCTATATATATTGGTTACATTAGATTGTGATGGTTTTTCTTATGCTATTGGATGGATGGATGATGTGCCATCTCTCTTGGAGACTTTTTCTTTCTTTATGGTGGATTTTCCTTGGTGAATTAGGGTTTCATCTTGTTAATGCTTCAACTAGGTAAGCATTTCATGTTCATTGCTTTCTTTTCTTGGTTGTAAGGTTAATGTGATGATATCTTGGGGGGTATAAGGGCATACAACCCCCTCCAAGTCCATTATAATTGTTTGGAATAATCTACTTTATACAGGATACTAGGAGGAGTAAAAGGAATTACACCCTCCTAGGTTTTCCTTGTTGGTTAGGGTTTTCGTTGGGGATTAAAAGGGATGAAAACCCCAAGGAAGTAACTCATCCAATTTTTTTAATCAACAAACTCCATTTTCACATTATAAAGCCACTATTTTTCATGCATTGGAGAAATAAATTATTGCATTGGTAATTGTGAAAAGTTGAGATATTGAAATTATTTTAAGTGGAACTTAACCTATATGTTATGCATGTCTCTAAACCACTAAGGCCTATCATTTGGCCAAGAAAGTCTTATTGTTGTTGCAAATTTAATATACAGCTACTAGGGCTGTAGAAAACACATCATAAATTTGAATTTTACTCTCTTATAAACCGTGAGAATTTGCTAAGAATTTGCGAGCATAATCTACTAGTCCTAATGCATCTTTTGGGTGGATTTTTTACAAGTTTTGGTGGCTGATTTTTCTGTTGTAAAAACTTGTTTTCTACATCCATAAGGATCCAACTATATCTCTGTAACACTTTTCTATAACATCCTTATATTGATGTGAAAGTCTATTCTTTTATACTTCAGTTGTACTTGTGTTTACTAACTTATCTCCTACATCATTTGTTAGAATTTTAGCATCTTGTTTAGTAGATCTAATAAGAATTTGTTTGTTGATATATATATTTGTTGATTGTTTCAAATAGGGAGAACACACTTAATTGGCATGTGCACTTAAAATATATATTGTACACTAGTTTTTTTTTTGTGTCTTGGGCATGTACCATCATCATCCGCAGGTACTCAAACTTCTTGACAACCATTGACCACTACCGAGACTCATTTCCAAGATAATTCTCATTTAGCAACTTGACCTATAGGGTCATCCATTCATGAGTATCACTTTTGTAACACCTCAAGGTTGAGCCCCTACTGAATTGTAATTATGTTTATAGGTTGGTGAGCCAAGTTTTTATAAGCTAAAGTCTATATGTTTATCAGGTCGGAGAACCTAGATGCTTAAGGCCATGAGCTTGATTTTTGCATATGTAAATGCACATGTCATTAATAAAATTACACTGTTGTGTGTAGATAAACCGTGAAGAAAGAGTTATGGGGGATTAAGCTCCACTAGGTAGGGTAAGGGAGGGGGCTAAGTGTTTAGGCATAGGGGATAAGCTAGAGGGATTACCTCTAAGGGAATATTCTTTTATTATTATTTCCTAAAGGCTAAGGTGGACATGATCGGTGTTGTCCTAAGTTTCTGGGAAAAGAAATGAGTGCTAAGTGGAACTAATGCAGCTATAGGAGGACAGGTGCGACCCGGGTGCATGCAGATATAGCTGGGAAAGCCAGCTCATTGGGGGGTTCACTTTCGATTCTCACACCACTCCCGATTCTCACATCCTTGGTTAGTCTCACCATCCTCACAAACCTTATGATTCCTGTAAGTCATCCATCCTTCCCTATTCACCATTGATTCACGTAGTGAACCTTTTTCTCCATCATTGACCTCTGCATATAGAATGCACCTTGGGAACCTATTATCTTAATTGAGTTATCCCGTGTGTCTCCTGTGAAGTCGACGCACCCTGTAACTTCTTGAGCCGTGTTGTGTCTTAATTGTTGGCTATTACAACCCACATAATTCCTTGATTGAGTGTGCCTTGCTTCCATCGTATGATATTTACTAATCCTTGTTGTTGCCTTCACCTTACTCGAACTAACTTAGAAACTGGAATGAAGAAGTAGGTTGTCAGGCCTTTGGTTTGAAGAAGCAGGTTGTTAGACTTGTGGTTTGAAGAGGTGGGTTTTCAGGCCCTTGGACTTGAGAAGCAGGTTTCTAGGCTTGCAAGAAACTCTCTCCAAGTGAGAGAGGTTGATGGGGAATTGATTTACCAAAGGGAACCCAATTGCAGCTACAATGCTCAGAGAATTCATGTCTGATATGTTGTTGAAGCCCTAGAAGGGAAGTGGGTTAGCCGAAGGACTATTGAGCAAAGAAGGGGCACACTTCCTGGGGTGGAACATGTATGTGGTGAATGAGAGGTTGTAGGTTGTTAGTGTGATCTAGCTCCCAGGGAATACTCCTTCCTGTTGACTTATGTGACTTTCCTATTGCCCTTTCCAAGCCTAGGAATCCCTTACCCAATGGAGTTTAGTCCCATTTCGAGGGTGACCAACTGCTGAGCATGATGAGCAGCATGGTCTAAGGCTAGGAGGTTCATGGAAGGCCTGCATGCAGTTGGTGGTCATCTATTGAAATATAAGTACCAAATCTCTGTTGATTGTATGTTTTGTAATTGTACATGTTTTCTAATTGATGAGTAATGCTTAGATATATCATATATGTTGTATGTGTAGGCTTACCATTATTTCTGCATTAATTTGTGCATGGTTAGAATATGTTGTCTGTATGTTTTAATGTTATTCCACATGAAGAGTGGCATGAAAAAAATTATGTAACTGTTAATTTGCGTTATATATGAATGCATATAAATTCATAAAATGGTATCAAAGAGTTATTTGGAGTAGCATGGCCCGACCTGGATGGTCAGGGATGTTACAAAATGGTATCAGAGCCATGGTTTCAACACTGAGCCTAGATGGGCCATGTTAGTGGAAGTGGAAGTAAAAGTTTTGGAAAAGAATTGTTGTCGAGACGGAAAAAATTCATGTTCAGAGCCCATGGTTTCTACACAGAACCTAGATGGGCCACGAATGAGAATTTTAGAGTAAAATTCCAAGGAATTTTGATGTACAGAGTTCCAAAAGGGCATTGAAAGGACACTTGGATTGTGTTGTGAAACATAAGGGGTGTAACAAGTTTAAGAAATGGCCACAGAGAAATAAATCACAACATTCATGGTGTTGGGCTGTAGAATCTATTCTAGAGAAGGAGGATGATTCAAAATCGTTAGATCTAGAGGAAGGTGCAGAAGGGTTAAACTGCAAGTCCTTCAAAATGCGTGACTTCGGCAAGGTTTATGGGTTATAAGAGAAAAAAGGGCCAAATCCCGAAGTTCTGAAGTCCCAAAAAGGATATACACCATAAATCCTGGGGGGGGGAGTATTAACTATTGGATCAACCGAAGAAAGATTATAGTCGTCGGATCTATGCGCAAGTGGTTGTGAGCCATATATCCCATGGCGACTGGCAAATTTGGAGTTGGACGGTTGGGAGAATTGGGGTGTGTTGGTGCATACAAAAGAGAAGCCCGAAGTCCTGAAGCAAAAGAGAAAAAGTGACATGGCTTGCTAATGTCACTTGAAATGACATGGACACATGGGATGTGTGCCACGTGTTAGTGAGTTAAGAACCTTTGGATGATTGAAATACCTGATAGAACGTGACATGTGTCAACTGTTTGAGTGGACCACATGTCCGCTTCTAATATTTCACCACGTGGGCCTCCTCTCGAGCATGGATGGTAGGGCCCTGATGGTCATGGTGGACACGTGGTGCCATATTGTGAAGTCTGGAGACATGACACTCCAAAAGAAATTGTTCATAAGGGAATGAAAGGAAGAAGTTTCTGAAGTTTCGTAGCACCGAGGTGATGTGACATAATGACGTCACTGGGGGTGACATGGAAGTGTTCAGAGATTAGCGGTTTAGGAGTGTTGGGGGTGTGTGGATGTGAAATCCTCTGAAGCTCTGAAGCTTCGAAGCTCTAAAGTTCCAGAGCCCCAAAGCCTGAAGTTCCATAGTGGGTGTCAGTCATTGGATGTTGGGTAGTCATGGACCGTTGATCCACCCTACTTCACGAGTTCGCCAATTCGTCAGTCTGAGAGATTTTTTGGAAAGTTCTTTGGAAACCCCCGAATCTTTGGATACCAATGTTTTCAAGGCTCCGGATAAGCACCCAAACCATTAGTGTTGGATCACAACCGTGGTCACATGTGAACCAAGGGATGGAGAAAAGGGGTTAGCACCCAAAACATTGTTGCGGAACAGAGTTGGGCTTGGAGATAGAAGCACGAGGGGTTCTTGATCGACCAATACCCGCAAAAAAATGGAATCTGATATTGCTTTTATGGAATCAGATTAGTTTATTCTGGGAAATTTTTAAAGTCTATTATCCTAACAAAAAATTGATTGACTGCACATTTTGCAGAATTAAGAATTGTCAGAACTAAAATGAATTGTTCCATGGTGGGAGGAGGCACAATATTCTTTTAGTTTAGAGAATGAATCTAGAGGAATGGATTTCTATTTGGGATTTGAAGGATCGAACTCCAGTGGGCATGGAGAAGATATAGATAAAGAAGAGAACATGAAGAACATCATTAAAAATTTGCAGAAAGATGTCCAAATTCACCGAGAAGATAACGAAAATTTCTTGAAATCCAGGGAGCAACAGGGAGAATTCAACATGAAGTTGATGTAGAGCCTGGAAATAATAGAAAATAAATTGGATAAGGAGAGTGGCTCAAGAAAATCAAGAAGTCAGAGAAGAACAAGAAATATTAGCCAACATCACTAGCACTCCCTGAGGCAGTCAATAAGAGAGCACACACCAACTCAAGTACATCCCCTGTTAGGAAGCATAAGAGGTTTGGGGAGGATGAGCTATGAGGGGAAATGAACAAAATAAAACCTCCTACATTTGATGGGTAGCACAATAAGGATGAATATGAAAAGACATGGCTTCTGGGCATGAGAAATTATTTTCAATTTCATAATTATTCTTCTCATGCGGAAGGAAGAATTGCCATCTATCAACTCAAGGGAAAGACATCCATGTGGTGGGATAAAATTGTGCAGGTGCAACACATTAAAGAGAAAAATTTTACTTGGAGGGAATTCAAGAAGTCTTTCGAAAATAAATACTTGACTAAGAGGTACTATGACAAGAAAATGAAAGAGTTCTTTGAACTCAATCTTGGGAGTACGACAATATATGAATATGAAATAACATTTTTAGAATTGTTGAAGTATGTCTCTTTCACCAAGGATGAGACAGTAAAGATTCAAAGGTACTTGAGTGGTTTTCCATCATCCATCAGTGACAAAATACAATATGATGATCCAAAAACATGGGAGGAGATCATAATGTTGGTTGTGGAGCCTGATTATCTTCTTGATTCCGAGGTCTTTGTTTTCATCCATGTTTATACCCCATGAAGACTTTACACCCCATAAGAATGTACACTCATCCACACAGGGGAGTCCCGGGGGGGGGTTACCCCCCCTATGGGGTTCGGGGGCAAGCAGGCCCCCGAAGGAAAGAATGCCTTGTAAATTTATATTGTAATTTTATTGTAAATATGGACTGTTCATTATAAGGTCACAGATCTGATGTTAGAAGTTATGTTAGGGTTTTTTTCCCTAGAAGGAAAACCTCTTTTATGAGGGAAATGTATCGTGGCTATGTATTATGGTGAATATTGTATTCTGAGTGAGGAGACTATGAGAGAAAGAAGATGAAGTTACAACGGGTGTGTTGTAGGTTGTATCCCTTCATTTGCTGGAAAATAATAAAGGAAGGACCTGACAATTTCTCTGGTGGATGTATCCCACACTGGGTGAACCACGTATACTTGTGTCTCTATTGTATTGTGTATCTTTTGTGTTTTATTTCCACATTTGTTTTATTTTATTTCTCCGCGATCCTATTTTTCTAACAACTGGTAATAGAGTGAAAGGTAACTCGTAGGAAAAGAGTGTTCCTAGTTCGAGTGGGAGCAATGGCGGAAGATGGAAAGTTTAGGGTCGAGAAATTTAACGGTCAAAACTACCAGTTATGGAAGATGTGGATGGAAGATTATTTATATCAGAAGGATCTATTCCTACCATTGGGTGGAATAGCAAAGAATCCGACAACCATGAAGGACAAAGAATGGGAGGTTCTTGACATAAAGGCTCTAGGAACGATACGGTTGAGCCTAGAAGCATTGGTGGCTTTTAATATTTTGAAAGAAAAGACAACGAAGGAGTTTATGGATTCATTGGCTAAACTGTATGAAAAACCCTCGACGTCCAATAAGGTATTTCTAATGAAGATATTATTTAATATGAATATGTCAAAAGGTGGGTTTGTTGCAGATCATTTAAATGAATTTAATACAGTTACTAATCAACTAAGTTCTATAAAAGTGGACTTTTATGATGAGGTCAAGGCTCTTCTAATCTTGTGCTCATTGCCAGAAAGCTGGAACGACTTGGTCATGGTTGTAAGTAACTATGTCTCTGGTTCAAATACTTTAAAATTTGATGATGTTGTTGGTGTTATCCTTAGCGAGGAAATGCGATGAAAAAACACATGTGAGACATCAGGTAATGCGTTGAACATGGAGACCAGGGGAAGACAAAAGGATAGATGAAAGGGCCCAGGGAACCATGAGAATTCTAGGAAGGGTAGATCTAAATACAGATTTGGGAAGATAAAGTGGTGGAATTCAAGGATGATTTTAAGGATGAAAATTTATTTTAAAATGTAGAAACCTTGGCAAATCTTACTAATCCTTCATATGCCAACTATAAACGATTGGCGATATTTTTGTAAAGATATTCAAATTTCTAAGGATTTATATAGTTTTTATAAAATTTTGGTGATTTTTAAGGTAAAATAATTTTATCCTATAGAATTTGGGTGAATCATTTTTAAAATAGCAAATCTCGCTTTTGGAAAAACCATGGAAAATTAGTCCATGAGCAAAATTTAGCCCCTAAAATAATCCCTAGTGGAATTGTGGGAAGAAAGGATATCTAAAGAAATACTACAGAGCTCCAAAGAAACAAAGAGATGGACAACAAGAGAAAAATTAGGAAGCAAATGTAGCAGGTGATGTGTTACAATATGCTTTGATTCTTTCTGTAGATAATATTTCTGAGTCTTGGGTATTAGATTAAGGGGTTTCATTTCATGCCACACCCCATAGGAAACCTTTTATAGATTATGTTCAAGGTGATTTTGGATAGGTTCATTTGGGTGATGATGCACCATGTAAAAGTTTTGGAATGGGAAAGGTAAAAATAAAGAAAAGGAATGGAAACCAATGGTTGTTGAAAGAGGTAAGACATGTTCTAGATATAAAGAAAAATATAATTTCAGCAGGGCAGTTGGAAAGTGAAGGTTGTATATCCACATTTGTAGATAATGTGTGTAAGGTCACCAAAGGATCAATGGTGATAGAAAAAGTAGAGAAGGTAGATACATTGTATTTATGTATTGGTAATATTGAATCTTCTATGTCTTTAGCTTCTACATGAGTGGATACAACACTTTGGCATCATAATCTTGAATACATGAGTGAGAAGGGGATGCAAATAATTCACAAAAGAAATTTTTTGTTGGATCTTAAACAAATTGATTTGGATTTCTATGAGCATTTGGTTTATGGAAAACAAAAGAGAGTCAGATTTCTCAGAGTCGGAGAAGAAAAGAAGCATGAAAGGTTAGAGCTTGTGCATACTGATGTATGGGGACAACCTTAGGTATCATCTCTTGGTGGCTCTCATCACTATGTTACATTTATTGATGATGCAACTAGAAAAACTTGGGTTTATTGAATTCGACAAAAATCTGATGTTTTTGATAGTTTTAAGAAATGGAAAGCTTTGGTTGAGAGCGAGACAAGAAAAAGGTTGAAGTGTCTCAAATCACACAATGGAGGTGAATATTGCAACAAGGAGTTTGATGATTACTATTCATACCATGTGATTCGTAGAGAGAATACAGTTCCAGGAACAACACAAGAAAATGGTGTGTCATAAAGGATGAACAGGACAATCATGGAGCATGAAAGGAGTATGAGATTGCATGTTGGTTTTCCCTTACAGTTCTGAGAAGATGTTGTAGATATTTTTGTTTAGTTGATAAAAAAAGGACCTTCAATCTCTTTGGATGGTGGAATTCCATATGAAGCATGGATAGGTAAAAAGGTAAACTATTTGTTTTTGAAGACTTTCAGTTGTGAAGCATTTTTCCATATTGATAAAGAAAATAGAACAATCTTGAGGCAAAATCCAAGAAGTGTACCTTTATTGGATATGGTGTTAATGATTTTGGTTATCACTTATGAGATTATGAAAATCAAAAAATAATTAGGAGTAGAGATGTCATATTCAATGAGAAGGTAATGTACAAATATTAGTTGCAGGGAAAGATACAAGAAAAAGAAAAACCAAAGTACACAGTGCTTGATGAGATTACTAAAAAAGAAACTCTAAAGGTACCAGAAAATCAAAATGAACAACAACAGGAACATCAGGTACCTCAAACTCTGGCAGGTGTTGTTAGAAGATCTACCAGGTTAAGTAGACCCCCTGAATGATACTCTCCTTCATTGTATTATTTATTATTGATTGATTCTGGTGAACCAGAATGCTATGAAGAGGCAATGCATGTAGACATTAAAAAGAAGTGGGAGAAAGGAATGAAAGAGGAAATGGATTCTCTGGTCAATAACCAGACTTGGGATTTGGTTTAGTTGCTTGCAGGAAAAAGAGAATTACAGAATAAATGGGTTTACAAGTTGAAGGAAGAAGATGGAGGCAAAAAGCAGTACAAGGCTAGACTTGTTGTAAATGGGTTTGCAAAAAAGAAAGGTATAGATTTTGATGAAATGTTTTCTTCTGTTGTTAAAATGACTTCAATTACGACTATTTTAAGTCTTGTGGCAACAGAGGATTTGCATCTTGAATAGTTAGATGTAAAAACAAATTTTCTCCATGGGAATTTGGAGGAAGAGATTTATATGCAGCAACCGCAAGGGTATGAGGTCAAAGGGAAGGAGAATTTGGTATGCAGGTTGAAGAAGAGCTTGTATGACCTAAAGAAAGCTCCAAGGCAGTGGTATTTGAAGTTTGATAGGTTTATGACAGAACACGGTTATAGTAGATGTCATTCTGATCATTGTGTTTGTTTTAAAAGGCTAGAAAATGGAAGCTATAATATATTTCTATTGTATGTAGATCACATGCTTGTTGCAGGGTCTAATATGTAGGATATAAATGTTCTCAAGAAGAAATTAGATAACTCATTTGCAATGAAGGATTTGGGTGCTGCAAAGAAAATCCTTGGTATGAGAATAACAAGAGATAGGAAAAATTGCAAATTGACATTCTCTCAGGGTGAGTACATAGAGAAGGTGTTGGAGAGGTTTAGAATGCAGAATGAAAAACCAGTTAGTACACCTTTGTCTAGCCATTTCAACCTAACTAAGGAAATGTATCCCAAGACATAGGAGGAGATAGAATACATGTACAGGGTCCTTTATTCATCGGCAGTTGGCATCTTGATGTATGCGATGGTTTGCAAAAGACCAGATATTACACATGCAGTGGGAGTTGTGAGCAGGTATATGAACAATCCGAGTAAAGAACATTGGGAGGAAGTAAAGTGGATTCTCAGGTATTTGAGAGGTACTTCTACTCATGCATTATGTTTTGGAGGTTCATACATTATTCTATAGGGATATTTTGATTCATATATGACAGGTAATAAAGATAGTAGGAGGAGCACCACGAGGTATGTTTTTACTATAGGTGGAACAAAAGTAAGTTAGATTTAGAAAATACAAAAGGTTTTTTCACTTTCAACAATAGAGGCAGAGTATGTTTTTGATACAGACACTAGTAAAGAGATGATTTGGTTACAGAGGTTTATGGAGGAATTGGGAAAGAAGCAGGAGAATAACAGGTTGTACTGTGATAGTGAGAGTGCCATTCATCTTGCAAATAAATCAGCCTTACATTCAAAGACTAAGAATATACATATCAGGTACGATTTGATATGATCCATCTTGGAGGATGGACATTTGAAGTTGGAAAAGATACACACTAGCCATAATCCTGCATACATGTTAGCAAAGGGAGTAACCAGGGAGAAAATGAGTTCCTTCTAAGTTTCAATTGGTCCTCAAGCATGAAGGTGAAGATGAGAAATTTTCCAGTTCCAAGAAGGATCATAGTCCAGTGTATACAAAAATGGTAGAGTTGTTGAGATGAGTCTCCAAGTGGGAGATTGTTGGTTGTGGAACCAGAGTATTTTCTTGATTCAGAGGTCTTTATTTTCAGTCTGTTTATATCCCATGAAGACTTTACACCCCAGAAGAATGTACACTCATTTGTGCGGGGAGCGAAGAGGGGGGTTACCTCCCCTGTGGGGTCTAGAGGCAAGCATCCCCTCGGCGTGGGTTCGGGGGCGAAGCCCCCTAAAGAAACAATGCCTTGTAAATGTATATTGTAATTTCATTGTAAATCAGGACCGTTCATTATAAGGTCTCAAATATGACGGTAGAAGTAATGTTGGTTTTTTTTCCCTAGAAGGAAACCCTCTTTTATGAGGGAAATGTATTACGACTATGTATTATGGTGAGTATTGTATTATGAGTGAGGAGACTATAAGAGAAAGAAGAGGAAGTTACAATGAGTGTGTTTTCGGTTGTAACCCTTCATTTGCTAGATAATAATAAAGGAAGGACCTGAAAATTTCTTTGGTGGATGTAGCCCACACTGGGTGAACCACATATATTTGTGTCTCTATTGTATTCTATATCTTCTATGTTTTATTTATGCATTTGTTTTATTTTATTTCTCTGTGATCCTGTTTTTCTAACACATAAGGCGAGCTAAGTGCCTATATGACCAACAAAAAGCAAGGCCATCTTTCCAAAAATCTTGGGAAGGCAAGAAGAAATTCAATATGGATCAGAGGAAGAAGGGAATTAAGCCACCCTTCTTCAGAAATAATCCTCAATAAAAGACAACTTCTAGAGAACCTAGAACGATTGAGACAGGTTTTCAAAGTCCAAGGAAACCACCTATTCAATGTTGGGGTTGCAAAGGTGACCATATGTTTAGATATTGTCCTCACAAAAGTGACAAAGTGAGAGATTTTCACAATGTTCAGTGAGCTGAAATAGTGGGGGACATGGGAAGAAATGTACCAAGGATCTATGTAGCCTTGGAAAACAAGAAAGCACAGTATCAATCCCATATGATTGAAGTGGAAGGTATGATCAGCAACCAAACCATTACTATTTTAATTGATTCAGGAGCTAGTCATAGTTATATATATCCTAAGATGGTGGAAAGTTTGCATTTGCCAAGAAGAAAGCATGGAAAATCTTGGTTGGTGTAGCTGGCTATTGGAGCCAAAAGAAATTTCAATGAGATGGTTAAGTCATGCAACATGTCTTGTGGACATGAATGGACTAAGCACAAGGGAAGATTTGAACATGTTGCCTTTAGGTTCTTATAACTGCCTAATTGGTATGGATTCGTGAGACCAACATCATGCCATATTAGACTGTCGTAAAAAGGCATTCAATTTCCTAGATAAGGAAGGAAATAAGAGAACAAACTAAAGAATTCCTAGGGCAGTGAAAATCAGAGAAACTTCATCAATGCAAATGAAGAAATGCTACTGGAATGTTTGTCAAATATTTGCAACTCATATGGAGGAAGCATCTAAGGATAAGGTGCCCATTATGGAGGAACATGCAGTCTTGGAAGACTTTGAACATGTGTTCAAAGAGGAACTAGGACTACCCCCAAAAATAGATATTGATTTGTCTATAAATTTAATGCTTGGAGCAGCTCCAGTGTCAAAGACTCCTTACAGAATGAGTACTCCATAACTGAAGGAGTTACAAATGCAACTTGAAGAACTTCTAAAGAGGGGTATATATGCCCAAGTGTGTCACATTGGAGGTGCCCCAGTATTTTTCATGAAGAAGAAAGATGGGACATTGATATTGTGCATAGACTTTCAACAATTCAAAAAATTGACTATAAATAACAAGTATCCCTTACCAAGGATTGATGATCTCTTTGATCAATTAAAGGATGAGAAGATATTTTCAAAGATAGATCTCAGGTCAGGATACCATCAGGTAAGTATTAAAGAGGAAGATATCAGCGAGACCACCTTCAGGACAAGGTATGGTCATTATGAGTTCACAGTGGTGTCATTTGGGTTGTCAAATGCACCAGTTGTTTTCATGTGCTTAATGAATGGTGCTTTCTAAGAATATTTAGACAAGTTTGTCATTGTATTTTTGGATGAAATCATTGTATATTCCAGGTCAGAGGAAGAGCATGATAATCATTTGAGGATGGTGTTGCAAGTGCTAAGAGAGCATCAACTCTATGCCAAATTGAGCAAGTGCTCATTTGATCAAAGAATAATTCACTACTTGGGGCATATCATTTCAAAGTATGGGATAGAAGTGGATCCAGAGAAGATAGAAGCCATTAGAGAATGGTCAACGCCAAATAATGTGACAGAAGTAAGATCCTTTATGGGTCTATCTAGTTACTACAAAAGGTTCATTGCATGGTTTTCAAGAATAGCTCACCCCATCACTTCATTCCAAAGGAAAGAGGAAAATTTCAATAGAAAGAAGAATGTGAAAGAATCTTCCAAAAATTGAAGTAGTTTTTAACCAATGCTCCAATTCTAAGGATTGTAGATCTGAATGAAGATTTCATGGTTTTCACAGACACATGCAAAGAAGGACTGGGTGGAGTCCTTAGTCATAAAGGATATGTGATATGTTTCAAGTCTAGAAAATTGAAAGAACATGAAAGGCTCTATGCCACTCATGATTTGGAGTTGGCAGCCATAGCGCACGCTTTGAAGAAGTGGAGGCACTACCTCATGGGAAAGAGGTTTGAGATGAGGACAGACCATAACGTTCTGAAATATTTATTTGATCAGCCAACTCTAAATTCCAGGAAAAGCAGATGGTTAGAGTTTCTTAGTGAATATGACTTTGATATAAAGAATATCAAGGATAAATAGAAAAAAGTGGTTGATGAACTCAAGAAAAGAGTGCATGATTTGCATGATATTGTTGATACTGAGAGGGGGGTGAATCAGTATCAAGTACAATATAAAACATTTTTCAACTTATACTTAAACCATTCAATTATATCCAATGATCAATGAACAATAGTATAAGAGTTACACCAATACACCACAATATACCATGCACAATATATGAGAAATAATCAATACTTTTTGTTCAAGGGAAGTAATGACTTCCAAAGGTAGCTAC
>JASDQU010107502.1:21597-33721 GCA_032191745.1 Picea mariana | reverse complement strand
TTTGAATTTTCCAATTTAAAAAAAAAAAAAACAAATTTCCCTAAAATTGCATGAGGTTGCATTCCTTCTCCATTTTCCAATTTTCTGAAATTTTTAATAAAATTTTCCAATTATTTTTTTTATATTTCTTGAAAAATGTGCAAGTCAAAGTTTGAATTTGACTTTGACTTTGGCCCTGCTGTTGTTGACTTAGCCCAAAAATGTTGCCCAGTGAGATAGAGTCGGAATCTAACATAGGGGACGTCATTGGAAATGTCTTGATGAGCCCATCAAGAACATTTCATCACCAATATGAGATAATTCCACCCCAGCCCTCAAATTCAGCCCAGAATAGTGGTCTCTTAAGACCCTTGACTTGCTGGTGGGCCCACATGAAACCCAATCTTGCGAAAGGTGCCAAATCGCCATACAATATCCAATTGAGGAAAACAAGGTACTGTCGGAGAGTTATCAACGATTTATTTGATAAGGTGACCATATATTTGTGTTTTGGGGCCACTAATGGTTGTTTTATCTATCATGAAACCCTGCCATGTGAGTTGGTTGTCCCCCTTTTCCTGAAACATTTGATCACCTTGTGACAGCTCTAACCAGGCCATCCGAGGTCGAAATGAGGCAAATGAGAAGTTGTTGGAAAGGTATCTAAGTCTATTACAGTGTTCCATCACTTAATCTCTTATTTAAAACCCTTTACCAAAAATTTTTAAACCACAAAGCACTGCAACCAATTTGGTGTCCAAAATTAGTCATGAAGTTGTGAAAGCTCGTTCTTACCAACCAAGGCTCAAAACAAAGCATGGTATATTCCGTTGGAAAGGTCTCACACTGCCTCACACCATATCTAGGTTTTATTTCCATTTTGAAACATTAATCTGAGAAGAATCATACTAGGAAGTCATAGCTATTGGGTTTGGCCATTCAGGTGATGCTAACTTTGCGTCCTCCGTACGAGGTCATACAGAGTCAGAATTAGGCTCATGATATCCCATTGGAAAACCTGTTCTGATACCTACAATATGGAAGTGTTTTATTTCTTGAATTATGACCAGATTTTATATTATTATTTTCAATAGGAACCCATCTCCAAGGGACCCTTCTAGTGATAGGAAAAGGGGACCAACGTTAAAATTCTTGTAAAGTGTGTCTTTAGCTCATGAAACCTGAACCGAACAACCTTGAAAAGAGGGATCAATGTCATGGGAAGGTTCACAACTCCCTGAAGGTAGACAACTAATACTCTTTCAAGGGCAGAGGCCATAGTAACTATGACCCCCGCCATTGTCTCTGATTGGAACCATAACACCAAGGGACGTTTGTGGAGAAGTGATTGTGTAAAACACCATGTTGAGATGAGAGAAGATTTTTGGTTCAACATTCTTGGCGCCGGAGGGAAAAGTACTTCCAAAGCATGTAGAACAATGGGATCACCCACATGACAGGTGGGAATACTTAATGGAAATTTATACTTTCAAAGTGACCAATGTGGGTGAGAGGGAAAATCAATTGTAGTATAAGGACCATTTTTCACATTAGGGATAACCAAAGAATGAAAGTGGTGTAGTAAATATATACATCAGAATTTATACCGAGATTCACATAAGATAGAAGAATGGGAATAACGACCTAGGTTTTGTTGAGCAATGTGGCCCAAGTGACACGGGTCCCTCACCCGGATTATGTCTTAACTGTGAGAATCGAGGCTTAAGGCGAACCTTGGCTCAACATAAAGTCTCATGAATACCTTCGACTCTCGACATACAAATAAGGAAACAAGGATTTTTTGAAATCAATGACCCACCAGAGGAAAATTAGCAAGCAAACCAGTCAAACAAGGGAGTAAGGAAATATAAAAAACATGTGGCAGTAGGTGCTCAAATATCAAGTGCTCATAAGTGATGGAACTTTGTAGGAAAACAACTGTTGCTCAGAGAAATCAGATTGTAAGTGGTTAGGTAAAGTGTAGTTGCAATCACATAGCTATGTAAGCCATCATGCCATCATGCTTTTCATCTTTACTAGAGAATGATATGCTACCTCCTTAGACTTTCCCTCCTGACCTTAATGAAATAACAATCAGGTTTACTCCCATTTAAGATGACTTTGAGACAGAGTTTCCCAAAATGTCAAGTATGATAAAAGGGATTCTAGGAGTTCAGACTTTTCAAACAACCACCCAACAATAAGGACAATACCCTTCGCATTGAACACCAAACAAACCAAAAAGAAGACAACCTATGACATTTTAAAATGAAAAAGACCAAAACCAATGGAAAATCAAAGAGGGCTTATACTCCAAAATCGAAACCAAACAAACAAAAAGACTCAAAGTTGAAAACGAAGTAGGCACAAAGGGATCAAGTTTGAAACCATGGGAATATATACAAGCGTGAAAAGGTAACATCAAATGCATACAAGAAGCAAAATCAATAACAATGAATATATACAAACAGAAAAATAACAAGTGGTGACTTATGTACAAGATGACAAGGCCTCTCAGGAGTAAAAGAAATTTAGGCGATAACCATTCATAGGGAATTGAAGTGGTTCACCATTCAAGTTTTTTAATCTGAAAGCATTTGTCCCTAAGACCTCTTAGATTGTGTAAGGACGCAACCATAAAGAATGAAACTTGCGATATTTGGATGGGGCCTCATGTGCTTTGTCCCATAACAAGACATCATATCCTACTTTGTAATTTACCATTGTGGCTCTTTTATCGAACGGATGTTTAACAATGTCTTGATTCTTTTGGAGGTGTTGGAATGTGTCTTTTCTTACCTCTTCTAGTTTGATGAGTGTGTCTAAACGATGTTGTAAAGGTTGGAAATCATCTTCTGCCTCAGCAATAGCCAACCTCAAGGATGGAATTTGTAAGTGAATAGGTAGGACAACCAGAGCTCCATACACCAGAGTGTAAGGTCTTTGACCCATTGTTGTCTTAGGGGTTATATGATCATCACATAAAGAAAATTTTATCTTTGTGTGCCAATCATGCTTGTTATTCTTGACTGTCCTATTAAGGATCCGAATCAAATTTTTATTTGTTGATTCGGCCAATTCATTACCTTGGGGGTAATAGGTGGAAGATCAAAAAAGTTGGATGTCATATGTAACACCAAGGTGGAGCATGAAATGAGACATGAAATATGATCCATTATCAATTAATATCTTAGCAGGGGTTCCAAAATGGGATAAAATGTTACGTTCAATGAATTCTACCACCTGTTGACTCATAGCATTCCTAAGAGCAATTTCTTCAACCCACTTTGTAAAGTAGTCTATGGCTATTAAGATGAATACGTGAACAACACTGGAAGGCAGTGAAACTGGCCCAATATATTCCATGCCCCATCTCGTCAAAGGGACTTGGACTTCAATAGGCTTAAGGGGTAAGGAAGATAACTTTTTCTTCCTAGTTAAGCATTCACAAGCTTCTCATTTTCAAACTAGTAAATGGGCATCTTTGTGGAGTGAAGGCCAAAAGTAACCTGCATGTAAAAATTGTGATGTAGTGGTTTTGGATGAAAAGTGACCTCCACAAAACCCAGAATGGAATTATTCAAGTGCCATTTGGGCTTGGTTGGGAGTCAAGCATCATGAAAAAACCCCATCAAGGTTTCTTCGGTAAAGGATTTGGTCTTGTAAAACATACTAGACAACTTGCAAATGAAGTGTTCATTTGGATTTAGTATCCATGTTCGGTGGGCACACACATCATTGATTAGGAAATATATGATAGGTATGTACCATGGTTGTGAGGCTAACTCAGTTTCATTAACCAGTTCTTTGAAAGCAATCAAGTCATCTACTTGAGGTGATTTAGCTATGACCGAGGGGTGGTATTGGGTTAGCAATCCAGCCAGCCCTGTCCCCTTATGGTTTTCATCGGTTTAATGTCCAAGTCATACTCTTTCATGCACATGAACCATTTGGACCACTTACTATGCAATTCAATTTGATTCAAAGTACTGACTAAGAGAGACGTAAGCACAAAAACCTGAACTTTATGGCCTTGGATGTAATGTTGAAATTTCTCCAAGGCTTTATATAAAGAATAACCATGTTTCTCCAGTGTAGAATAGTTTAGTTGGTGTTTCTTAAAATTTTGGCTCACGAAGGAGATTGTTCTAAGATTTTCCTCATGATCCTTTTGCAATAAGATTGCAGAAATTGTCTCCTCTGATGAATTAGTGTACATGAAAAAGTCTTTAGAGGGATCATGACTGATTAATAGAGGGGATAAAGCAATGGATTTCTTAATGGAGTCAAAATCATGACGGTCAGGGGGGTCCCATTTGAACTGAATGTCTTTCTTCATAAGTTGATTTAGAGGTTTAACTACTTGAGAAAAATCAGTAATGAAGCATCTCAGGAAGTTTATCTCTCCAAATAAAGATTGCATTTCTTTTTTATTAGTAGTTAAGGGAATATTTTTGATTGCTACCACTCTCTCGAGATCAACTTTGACATCTTATCGAGAGATGATGTGACCCAAAAGTTTTCCCTCCATAACACTGAAAATGGTCTTCTTAGGATTTAAAGATATGCCAAACCTACGACATCTAAGGAGAACCTGCCTAAGGTGATCAAAGTGACTACTCCATTCTTTGGAAAAGAATGTGAGGTCATTGAAGTAGACAACAATGATCTTACCCAATAAACCTTTGAAAGCAATGGCCATGGCACGTTGAAAGGTGTTCCCAACATTAATAAATCCAAAAGGCATCTTATTATATTCATACGTGCCCCAACAAGTAGTGAAGGTGGTTTTATGACTATTAGAAGGATTGAGGGATATTTGATTGTAACCTGAGAAACCATCTAAAAGGGACATCATTTGAGACCCAGAGACTTGTTGGAGAATCTCTTCCATAGGTGGGACGGGGTAGTTGTCGTTTAGGGACACCCTATTTAAATGTTGAAAGTCGACACACAAATGAATATCACTAGTTTTCTTCCTAACAGAAAGAAAATTAGATACCCATTGTGAGTAACGAACATGGTAAATGACCTTGGATGCTTCCATATTGTCCAATTCAGCTTTAATTGTTTGTTCCAAAGAAGGCTTGTTCTTTCTTTGTCTCTTCTTGTAAGTTTTCGAATCAGGGATTATGGGTATGGCATGGACTATCTCCTACATATCGAAAACCTTGAGATCCTCCTAGGACCAAGCAAAAACATCCTTGAACTCTATCAAGAGTTTCGTGAATTGAGTGATCTCATAAGGGGAACACTGTGAACCTATATTGACTACTTTTGTATCTTTCTCAGTTCCCAGGTTAATAGGGATGGCTTCTTTCACCTTCCTAACAGATTGGCTATCAATACTAGGTGTAGAGGTAGTAGCATCATTGGAATCAAACATGGATTCCAGTACGGAGAAACCAGGGGGAGTCTTATTTGTTTACAATTGGATTTTGTTCTTGATTTTCTCTTCCAACTCATGTATGATATGTAAATCTTCAAATTCCTCCTTGTTTTGGAGGAATCTACAAATTTGTTTGTCAGTATCAAAAACTTTCCAAGAGTCGACATTATTAGGTAATGCAGATCTATGTAAAATTTGGACTTTTATATCTTCGATAGACCTTACGAAATCCGAAGTGAAATAAGAACCAACCAAGGCCAAAGTATCAAATACATGGTTTTTGGCCCCAAGAACAGTTTGAATGTTGAAAGATAAGAACTTATCAATAAGTTCCTTAGCCCTTCAGTGGTATTGTTTAAATTCTAGGTTGTGAACTTCATATTTATCTCCAATTTGATTCACAACCAATTCAGAATCTCTGCTTACAAAAAAATGGTATATTCCTAATTCTAAGGCCTTTTTTAGGCCTTGAACTAAGGCTTCATATTCATCCATATTATTAGTGTTAGGTAATTCTAATCGAAACTAGAAAGGGAGTGCCTTCCCCTTGAAATCACACAAAAGGACCCCCGCCCCAAATCCGTGCTTGGATTTAGCACCGTCAAAATCCATACTGCACACCATTTCTTCCAACTCAGAAGGAGGGAGATGTGCATATTCCTCAGATAAAACAATATATGTACCCATACCTATATCTTGAAAAGACACATGTTTCACATTATAGGAAGTAGGTACAACCTGCTGTCGGTACTTTGGTTCCCTCCTAATGACAGCTTCAACACCCTTATAGGGAAAGGTGAAGTGGGCTCCCTCCATGAAGTAATGACCCTTTTTGACTTTGGTGTACCACTCCCTCCCTAAAAGCATGCCATATGCTTCAGGTATATCTGCTACGATCACGTTTATGAGCATGCTCACCTTTGGATCTTGGTCTTAAGTAATGGATAAGTCCTTATTGTAATCGATGGTTTTTACACTCCTAGAATCCAAAGCTAACATGTATTTACATGGGCCTGTACATTCAAGACCCAGTCTTCTCATGACTCAAAGGGGCATTACATTGTGCCTCACTCCTATGTTAGTGACATAGTTATGGGGAAAAAAATCAGAAATCAAAATTGAGATATAAAAAGGAGGAACCCCAGGTTCTAAACCAATAACATCATATGATTCCCTAGGTTGAGAAGTGGACTCTTTGGAAAGAGGAACTCTTTGTTCCACTCATGGAGTAGGGGGTGCTTGTAGAACACATGAAAGGTTTTCAAACTCAGCGAGTGTTCTAAGAGCATCTAGTAATGTCATTTGGGTGATAACCTTCGCTAGATATTCAATGATGTTGTAAGGTACCGGTGTTGGGAAGCAGGGTGGTGGATTATTAGGTAAATTTATTTTACTTTTGTTCCATGGAACCCTATTCCTTGTAGGGGAAGGTAATCTACCATTCATGGAAAATTTTCCCTTTTCATTTTCGTTGGGATCGATTTTGGCCTCTTCCATCCCTTGCAGAGTGGTTTTAGGGGTCTGACTCCTAGTTTCTACAAAAAAGATTCTGAAAGAAGGAGGATCATCATCACAGGGAATAGAGTCTTCCATGTTAAATTGGTCATTTTGGGAAGTGGAAGAAAGCTTGTTTTTGACTGGAGGTATAGGGGCTTTGTCATTTTCAGACAATTCCATGTGACGTGTATACGAGTAACAATACTTGGGATCATGGAAGTCATGGAAAAAGTGACACCAATCCACTTCAACAACATGTTGCCCAGGATGAGGAGTAGGAGGGAAAGGAGGTTTTGGCCTCACAGGAGCAGAAAAATACAAGTCATTCACCTTTTGATTAAGGGAAAGTATTTGGTTGTTCATGTTCATTGACAACTTGAGAGTTTCCGAGCTTTCCCTTTCTTCAATACTCAAAGTCTGGGTAGGTGGAGATTCATACCAAGGATCCTCGTTTCGAGGTACCTCATTCCTAGGTCTCCCATTAAAATAGGTTTTCCCTAAAGGTGAGGGAATCATACCGGATTCCTCCATGTTTCTTTCAATTTCCAGGGTGCTAGTATTGGCCGCATCCAAATTTTGTATTGATTTATCTTTCAATATATACTTTACATTCGGATTCATAGAGGTCATGTAATAATGGAACAAATTGTTCCCAGATGGTTGGGAAGAATTTGGGATCCTATTCAAGGTCGAGGTAAAGCATTGATTAAAATTCTGGATTTTCTCACCCTCATGGATGGAAATGGTCGTGAAATCCCTGAGCAGGGAAGACAAATCATCTACCCCTTGGAAATTTTTCTTGAATTCTTGGATCATAGTGTCCCAATCTAGGATACTATCATTGGGAAGCAAGTGATACCATCTCTCTGCTTCACCCTCAAAGGTTCTTACAAAAATTCTAATGATGACATCAAGAATTTCTATGTCCATAAGTGCTAATGCATCATAGAAGTTTTGTATATGTTCTTTAGCACTCAATGTATCAGTTCCACTGAAATTAGGAAGACTTTTTGGGCATCCGTAGGTATGTCATGAAGAGGTCTGGCCAACCTCAAAGGAGTCTCGGGTTGCCATGTCATCTCCACCAGAAAAACTATGGGAGGAACAACAACAGGTGTTGAAACAATGGGAGAAACAACTCAAGGATTAGTAATTGTTGCTGGATTAACTAAAGCTTTCTTTAGTAAGGGGATTTGAATAGGATAAGAGGAAGAGGGTGACTCATCTCGTAGTGTAGAGGTAATGAGTTTCCCTGGTTTCCTAGGTGTATGTGTCTCACTACTTGTTTTCTTTGGAGAACTTTGACTTCTTGTAATCCTGGGGGACACTATTTCCCTAGTCTTATGATACTTCCGCCCTACCATATTGCAAGGGGATCAAGTAAGTACTTTGAGTACAAGAGATGTTTCACCAATAATCTTACTTATTCTGAAACGATGTAGATTAACCCAACTATAAAAAAAACTTTGTTTTCATTCTTCTTGAAGTGGAAGGTAAGGTATGATAGATTTATAAATTCCCACATGAGTTTGAACAAGTAGAATCTAAGACTGACAAGGTAAAAGGAAAGGAAAACATGATGGTATTTATGGCTCCCAGATGCAACAGAAACTGCAAGGCAAATGAACTATAACGAGAACAAAAGAAAATTCCAAAGGGTTACTGAAAGACCTTGCCACAAAATTTTTGTCAACAAGTGGGAAAAGGACCGCAAAGAATTTGGGTCCAACACCCAGTATAAGCTTGGGATACAAGAAAATATAAAGAGGTTTTCAAGTTCCCCAGTATGGTCAGTAGAAAAAGGAAAATGTTATAAGCAAAATCTGTCTATTGGGGAAGATCCGACCTATCCAGCTGTGAAATCGGTTACAACCTCTTTGATAGCTCGACATGAGGTAGAGACTAATTGCACCTCAAGTGGTCCTTCTCCTAAGGTGGCAATGAAGAGAAAAAAAAATAGGTGAAAGACTTACAAGAAGTCTTTCTCAAGACCACCCACCCTGGGTGTTTTCCTCCCTCAGGTTCCTAGATGGCCAAAGTGGCCCGGGGGTGAAAATTATGGACAATAGGATGAAAATAAGCTCGCTAATTTTTTGGATAGAAAACTAATAAAGCAAACAATGAGATGTTCACTCCCTTAAAGCATTGGAAAATGGCCCATAATGGGTCCCCGGGGTAAACCGGTGTCCTGGGTAATTAACCAATGGATGCCTCAAGTAAAAAGGTGGGAAACGAGGGTGAAAAGTGAGCTTAAAATCTACAGTCAAGTTCTTTTAAATGTCTATAAATTGCGAACAACAAGTTGTTCGAAGCTTTTAAGATAGGGAAACAAGCCCAGAATAGCTTGATACCCCTTGGGGTGACCCGGGAAGTGATCCCAAAATATTTTTAAATCAAAAGGGGGTTGTAAAAGGGGATGAACAACCTTGTTACAAGATGTTACAACTACGATATAAAGGAAAGTATTCACAATCTTCAAATTTCGGTTTGTGGGTGAAGGGTGGACTGATAAAAGGTTGACTTTAAAAATATTTTATTGGTCAATTTTTAGTTTTTATCACATGCCTTGGTCACCACACTATTTTGAAGGTTATCCAGATTAGGTAAATGCATCCTGAAACTGTTCCAACCAGTATAAGAAGAGTATTCCTAGTATACCACAATGGTTAGGTTGAAGAGTGCCCTATGCATTTCAGAGAAGTAGGGATTATCCACTTCTTGTCACTAGAGCTTTCAGGCTCTTAAAGACTCTTGGATGGAAGAAGCATACCTGCAAAAAGGAAGAGGCCAAGGACCCGCCTAAAGGGAGTTTTAGCTGAGCTTACCCAAGCAGAGTATTAATCCAACCAAGCTAAGCTAATCAACTCCTTGACCGTGTGGTACTAAGGAAAGACCACTTGACTTGTACTAACTAGACAAATTCCTAGAGGCTCCTGATGAAGACTCCTTGGCTTTGACTCTTAGTATCCTACAAAATTGAAATTGGTTGAAATGAAATACCAAGCCATCCATGTGGCGAGGTCACGTTTTTATTTCACAAGTGTGCCTCCTGGTTACTAAATTTGAAATCTATCTAAAACTTATATACATAAAACAAGTAAATAGGTAGGTGGCGTATATGTCACAGCTAAATAATATGTGTATGTATATAGCTAAATAGTATAAGTTTGTTTTGAGTGTATGGGGCATACCCCTGGATTGTTTTGAAATATTTTACATCTTTTTGTGTGTATTTAGCTTATCGATTTTGTATGGCCCCTTTAGGGGAAGTCACCCATAGATTAGTGAGTGAAAAATGATACAATGGAAATATGGAAAGATTAGATAATTACAAATAACAATTACACCATTCAACCCAAAGGAATGGGTTGAGGCTCTTTGCGAGCGACAAAGCCTCCATGTGCATGAAAGCCACAATTAACTCCTTGTATGGGGATTGAAATTTTAATGTTTGAAATATAGAAAGTGTGATGATTATCTACGCAAGTATAGATCAGATATTTTAACATAAATTCACAAGTAAACTACTCAAGCTATCTCCACAAATTAAGCATATCAACATTGGTATGTGTGCCAAAATTTTTGGAATGAGTGCAAGTGATGTGTAAAGTGAATATGAGAGTGATTGGATAGACTTAGCGATCAAAATGGATGTTTTTCTTTGCTTCCCTATTGGCCCCTTTGCCTCAAACAGGTCTTTAGGATGTTCCCAACCACTTAGGAGAAGCAAAATAGGTGACCGATTATGTCCTTGTAGGCAAACAATGAAATTTTAGTATTTATGCACGAAAAAACCGAATTAAATATAAAAGAAATTTTCACATAAAAAATATATAACAACTAAATAAGATGGTTGTCCCATGGGGGGAAATTGACCAAAATGACCAATTTTTCTATTTGGGACAACAAGGTTAATGGTAAGAAAACATAACAGAAATATACATGAATGAAAAGATAAAGAAAACATGTATGAACAACCAACTAAGGGGCCTATTTGAGGGCTGTCCTAAGGGGCCCTATGACTCCCAACCACTAGCTAAGGCTAAAAATAACTGAGCACTTCAGAAAATATGCACTAAAACACATCAAACAAGTTAAACCAAGTTCTTAGAAAACGAAAGTAAGCAATTTAAACCCCAGGAAGCAACAACAAACACCTAGCTAACCAATCCCTCTTGAAGATAGCCAACATAAAAAGAATTTACCCCTACCCCTCAACCCCTAAACAACAAATGACACATCCAAAAAATAAAATCTAACAAGTATCACACACAAAAAGAGTCTTGGAAAATTTCAGCAGAGCTTTGTTACTATATTTATCCTCCATTTTTACAATGCCAACCCTCTTATTTATAAAGGAGAGGTGAAGGCTTAGGGTTAGGTCACAGGACACTTGTCACTTTTGGACAAGTGACAAGTGGACCAACCCTAAAGTATTTTGTCTTTTTACAAAAAGTAACCTTATCCTAAAAGAGGATCTTATCCAAAAGGGAATCTTATCGTAAAGAGATCAAATCAAATCTGATTTGACCTCTTAATTACAATGTACACATATCAAAAAGAAAATCACGCGAGACTTCATATTACAAAAAGTCATTTTTCATAAAATGACAAAACCAATTATGCCACATCACCATTTTCCTTGGGATTTGTGCCATCCCAAAGGATCTTTTATTTCTACCATGTTTTGCAGTTGTATATGAGGTGTTTTAGGACAATTCCTAGCCATCCATGGATGTCGGATTCACTGAGATGAAGCCCCAAGGTGTGGGGAATTCGCTAAGATACTTAGGAGGGAAATGGGCCTTTGGGATTTGGTCAATGTAAGTAAGGAAATTCCCACTATTTATGCACTTTTCAGACCTGATTATACCCCCCCTTTTCTACCTATAAGTTTCCTATGAGCTGGCTGAAGCATGGCTTCAATTTGGGCTTGTTTCGGTGAAGGGACCCCTTGGGCCTGAGCATTGAGAGGATATTACCCTATAAAAGATAGAAAAAAAACCATTATTTACTGTTCCCATGCTGTATCTGTTTTCGCTACATTTCCTCTTCCTTTCGTTTGGCACAAATATGACTCCAGATGAGTAAGATATGGCCTTGGGAAGGTACGAGGAAGAAGTCGACCGAGTGACTGATCAGGGAAACAATTTGAAGTTGGGGTGAAATTATGGGCTGGAAACCAGAATTGAAAGGTTTATACAGGACTATATACTTATATATGAAATGGGGTTTCCTCACCCGACCCAATTTGGCCTC
>JASDQU010107501.1:91829-111159 GCA_032191745.1 Picea mariana | reverse complement strand
AGGGGGATTTTGTGTTGGTTTAATATATGATACCTCCTAAAAATACTGCAACAACTCAGGGGGAGCATGTTTTCTTTGACATTGATGTCAAAGGGGGAGAAAAGGAGTGGTCCGGACCGGATGCTACAGTTGGAGGTCCAAAAAGATTAGCACAGTCGTTCAGGGTTGCCATCAATGCCAAAGGGGAGATTGTTGGCATGTTTACAGGAAGAGTGTTCTTATCATTGATGGAAAGATCAGAGTGTGCAACGATGGAAAAATAGGAACAACATAAGCTCAAGAGGATTAGTGCAGAGTCGCACACAGTGCATAGGTGTGCACCAGGGATGAGGTTAACTCATTGCCAAAGCTCAAGAGAGATAGCATACTCAGGAACTTAGATGGATCAAAGGTCAAGGCCTTTGACACTTAGAAATTATTCCAAGTCAGGAGGATGTGTAATCTCGGGAGGAGAAGCGACAGTGATCATTGGATCCCATTGAGAATTCTCGATGACCGTCAAATATGAATTCAGATAGGTCGAGCACATAGATGGAGAACAGATCTCAGGCGTTAGATCCGAGCGTGGGGTCTGACCGTCGTTGGATCCAAGAGAACCTGCACGTTCTTTAAAGTGCAAGGTGAAGTGGGCTTACAAAATCCTGAAAGAAGGAGGACCGTCCATCTTCGGGCAGGACACATGGTCACAGATCATCATTTCGCTAACTAAAAGGTCAAAGGAAGGAAGTTCTCTAACCTCCCAACTCATGATATGCAAGATCACAAAAAGATCTGGACCGTCAAATCACCAAGGATTGTAGATCGTTGATCAGGCATGAAGAAGGCTCGTGAAGTGGTGAAATCGCGATAAGATCTTGACCGTTGATCCAAGAGGGACATGTGGTGAGGGATTAACGTTTCGCTGACTAGAAAGTCAAAGGAGCGAAGTGCTTGTTTGATTAGCGAGTGGTCATATCTAGTGGTCACATTATCGAGAGCTGGAGAGCAGAGCTAGAGAAGCCAAGCTCTATTTTGGAGTTCGTGACATGGAGAGTCGAGAGGACTCATCACAGAATACTCGAGACGCGAAAGTGAGAAATGCGTTTTCGAATAAGGCTGTGGTCATAGCCAGTGGTTACATATGCGGATGATGGAGGAAGAAGCTAGCGGTGTTAAGCTCCATCTCGGAGTCTCGATGATCGCGACTTGGAGTATCGAGATCCTTCATCACAGGAATCACGATATGCGAGATTGCGATGAGATCTGGACCGTCATATCATTGGAGATCTCGACCATTGATCAGGCTTGATAAAGTTCATAAGTTCGCGAAATATGAAGCGCCTTTTGGTGCAGCCTGTGGTCACCACCGGTGGTCACGTGAGGAGAAGAAGCTAGCGGTGCTAAGCTCCATCTCAGAGTTTCGATGATCACGACTTGGAGTGTCAAGACCCTTCATCACAGGAACGCCGAGATGAGAAATCACAAAATTCAAATTCTGTTTAGCGCTCGGTCACAGCTAGTGGGCATATGAGATAAATGCGAAATCCTACGGATATAATCCAATAGTACTAGTTAATTGGAAACTTGATCAAAGGGTTACTGTTTCAACTCACAGGTAATCGATCAGTTACGATTCAGTTAGCAGAACTGAATCACGATTATTGGATGGTTGGCGATTCAGTTGCTGATGCGTTTTCTTGGATATTCAAGGTGTAACTGAATAAGTTGTATAGGATAAAATGGAGACACAATGACAATGGAAGGTTGGCTGTTCTGAATGAAAAATGAGTTGAACTATAAGAAAGGGAAAACAACAGTATGCGCAGTGTGAGATAAAACCCATAGATGAGTAACAAATGATGTATAGATAGAAGCGAGATGCAGTTTTTTCTTTTTGAGGCTTGAGCATGTGAAGCAAAGCAAAAAGTGGAGTGGCAATGAACAACCCGATGAGCAAAACAGTGGCATGGTGAAGAGCATGCAGAGGCACTGTGCATGGAGGAAGAAGAAGGTGCACAGATAGTATAAATACACAGAACAGAGAAGAGATGGAGGCTGCTATGGAGAGGAATTACACACGGGAAATAACATGTTGTGGGAAGCAGCTGAAATACATAGAAGAGGCATAATTCATAGAATCAAAATAAGACACAGAGCATAAAGCACAACAGAAGAAAATAACAGAGATGCTTAGCTGAGATAGTAAAAGAAGGTTGAGGTGCACTTGTAGAGAAAAGTAGAAGATCGGAAATCACAAGAAGATGTAGGCAGAGAGACACTGATACAGGAGAGCAGAGAAGCATAGCAAAACAATGATTAGCCTGGTAAGCCAATGACAACTATTGAATCACTGTAATAAGTTTCAATAGAAAATATTTATATTTTAGGGTGGTAGGGAGGTGCTACGGAGGACTGTTGTCCTCAGAAGTTCAAGTGGGTGCTTGAACACAGGGAGTTGTAGCTTCCATCTGGTTGCATCCACAGAAACAAGGGTGGCAGGGTGGTGTAAGAGAGAACTGTTGTTCTCTGTTATACAGGTTGGTGCCTGTGTGACTGGAAGTTGGTGCTTCCATCTAGTTGGTGGTGGAACACTCGGGGAGTTGGTGCTTCCTTCTAGTGGGTGCTAGAGAAACCAGAGAGTTGGTGCTCTCAAACAACTTGGTGCTTGTATAAGTGGAAGTAGGTGCTTCCATCCAGTCGGTGCTGGAACACTCAAGGAGTTGGTGCTTCCTTCTAGTCGGTGCTAGAGAAAAAAAAGAGTTGGTGCTCTCAGCAAGTTGCATCTTGCAAAACAGAGGTTGTAGCCTCACAATGAGTTGGAGCTCATATATATGATAATGTATAGAATGTAAAGATTACTTATCATACCAAGAAGAAGAGGTTTTTACCCTTTAGGGGTTTCCTCAAAAAATATATGTCTCTGTATATTTCGTCTATGTGAGTGATGTTGAATGTTCTATTGCCTACTTCCCTGCATTATTTTGATTGTCATTGAGTGCTCTGTAAAGAGTTTAAAATAAGCATAATTGTTTAANTATATGTTGTTCGGTCTTCTTGTTGCAGTTGCAACCAATTTTCCTGAGTTATTTTCTCTGATTTTACATTTTCGGGAGTCAAACGTAAGAGTGTATCCTTGATCACATATTTTGCTGACACTGAGGAGATTATTCTTCAAATCTTCAACCAATAGGACTTTTCCTACTTTTACATTTTCACTTCCAAGCTTTACAGTTCCTTTTCCAAGTATTTTGGTAGATGAGTCATATCCAAATGCAACATTTCCACCCTTTTTCTTCAAGATGACAAATTTGCTTTGATCTCTGGTCATATGAGATGAGCACCCACTGTCTATGAACCATTCATCTTCTTCTTTGCATTCTTTAGCGACCAATGCTATTCGACAATTTTCATTGTGTGAAATTTCTTTCCTTTTCCATGTTGTAGTTGGTATGAAGACATTTAGCATATGAATATCTTCCTTCATCTCTCTGCAATCTTGTGCTTTGTGACCAAGATTATTGCACTTGTAACATACAATATTTTTATCCATTAATGGGTCAAATGGATTATAATTTATGTTGACAGGTCTACGAACATTTCCATATCTACTATTTTCACCATTCATGTAGCTTTCATAGTTATTCCTTTCATTGATTCTACAATTGATTGCCTTGTTTCCAAAATTTCCACAAGTATAACAATGTCCAAGAAAGAAATTTTGATACCTGGGCGTAAGTGATCTTCTTTGTGGTGTGGTCCATCTGGTTTCACGGTCTATTCTTCTGTAGTTTCCTTCATAATGATTTCTTTCATACCTAATGGGAGAGGATCTTCTTGATGTCTCATTCCTTTTGAATTCTAGTCTTCTATCTTGTTGTTCAACTTGTTCTGGAATGTTGGTTTCATCATTTTGAACTTCCTTCTCTTGTTTTGTTGTCTTCAAACTGTCATTGTATCCTAGTCCTGTCTTGTCGTTCAGATATCTTTTACTGCTAAGGATCTCATCTAATTTTTCAGTGCTTTTTTTGAACTTATTCAACTTTTCTGTTGTCAATAGTAGCTCCCCTTTTGTGTGATCCAATTCTTCTTTCAATTTCTCATAATCTTCTAATTGTGCCTTCAATCTATTACTGATCTTTTCAAGCTTGTAATTCTCTTCTTCACAACTACTCAATTCACCTTTTAGTATTATGTTTGTGTTTCTAAGCTTGCTATTTTCAGTTTCAACATGTTTCAACTTTTCAAGATTGTCATCTTCTTGTTCACTCTTTGCATTGTCTTTGTATCCCCAAAAGGAATCAAGGTTGGTTTCTTCATCTGAATCTTCTTCACAAATGATTTCTTCTTCTTTATAATTATTTTGATTATCATCCTGGGTTTCTTGGGTTATGAAGAGGACTTCTCCTCCATCATTATCTTCTTCATCACTCTCATCTGAGGAGATGTCATCATCCTTGGAGTAGAATCTCTTTTCATTGTTGATACTTCTCTTTTTATAGTAGCATTTTTCAACAATATGTCCTATTCTACCACAGTTAAAGCATTTGAGAGGAGACTTACCTTTGTATCTTCCACTTCCCTTCTGGAACCTTCTTACGAAGTTTTCTATTTCTTCATCAAGGTAGTTATCCTTGTATTTTTTCTTCTTTATGTCTTTAAAGGCTTCTTCATTGTTTGGCTGGTCACTTTTTGTACCTGTTCTCATTTCATATGCTATAAGTGACCCATGTAATTCATCCATTGTCATTTTGGTCAAGTCCCTAGTTTCTTCAATGGTGGAGACCTTAGCATCATACTTCAAGAGAAGTGATCTCAAAACTTTTTGTACAACCAATGATTCATTGAGCTCTTCACCTAATCCTCTGATAGCATTAAAAACTTCATCAACTCTAAGAAAATAGGTTGCAATATATTCCTTTTCATTCATCTTCAAATTTTCAAATTTTGCTCTATGTCATTGAAGCTTAACCTGCTTAACTTTTGGATCACCTTCGTAGATACTCTTGAGTTTGTCCCATACCTCTTTAGCAGTGTTGCAGCCCATCACTTTTCTAGCAATGGTTGGTGCCAATGATGCTAGAATAACATGTCTAGATTTTGAATTAAAATTCATAAGCTTCTTCTCATTTGGATCGGTTGGAGCATTATTTGGGATTACTTATCCATTTACAACTAAGTACCAAATGTCTACTCCCAAATCTATTAGGTAAGTTTTCACTCTATCACTCCAGTACGCATAATTTCTTCCATCAAATTTTTGAATCCCATTTGAAATGTGCTCATGGTCATCCATCTCTTCTCAGGATTTTCCTTCCAGTGGTTAAATTGTTCTAAAGGCAACCTGCTCTGATACCAATTGTTGATACTAAGAGGGGGGTGAATAAGTATCAAGTACAATTTACAAACCTTTTCAACTTGTACTTAAACCATTCAATTATATCCAATGAGAAATGAACAATAGTATAAGAGTTACACTAATACATCACAATACACCATGCACAATATATGAGAAATAATCAATAGTTATTGTTCAAGGGAAGTAATGACTTCCAAAGGTAGATATAGCTTCCAAATGTAAAGGGAGGGATAAACCTCCAATAGGAAGATACAATCCTCGAATATAAAGAGAGATTTTGACTCTCCATCCTTGCCCCTTCCCTCCACCCAATAATATATGAGAGATAATAAAACTTTACATTAAATCATGACCATCAACCAACCATCACATTGAATCTGATAATGCTTCCTGAGACTTCTTCAATTTATGAAATTCTTCAATTCTTGGAATAATCTGATCCTATAGATAATATTTCTCAATGTATTCTCTAAAACTTCTCCAAGTTTCACTCCTTGAATCCTCCCCAAAAATAAGTTATAGAGAGAATGGTAGACTTTGTTCAATTCTGGTTTATTCAAGAGACCGAAATTGTACAGAATGCCCCACGCTAAATATTTAACATTAGATTCGGAAACTCGCACACAAGAAACTAAAGTTCGTACTATTTTCAATGAAATTGGTCCCACTTCATTTGGATTATCTATGAAGAAGTTATGATTGTTTTACCCGGAACACTTGCTTATTGACTAGCTTCAGGACTGGTAAAAAACCCTATCTTCCACAGAGTGTATCTCCATAATTGTATCGAATAAAGAGATGAAAAATTTACCATAGGTACCTTGATATGTCTTCTCAATATCATAGAAATTTCACCATCTTAATAGTTATAGAAAAAAAGTTGTAGTGAAAATGGTAAGATGACCTGAAAATAACATACCTTAGAACACATCACCAAAAGACTTCATCCTCCCTTGAAATCCGACCTTCTTTACTTATGATTTCCTCTGAAATTTGACTTGTATATCAAATGAATGTATAATGATATTTATTTATACCATTTATGTCACTTCCTTTTAACATTAGGGCCGACCTGACACTTTCTTATTTTGTAATTCTTTTCTTTAATTATCTTCAGGGCCTACATGTACTTCCTTCTTCAATTCACTTTGTCATCTTCAAAAATTCATTTCTCCTCGACCACAAGGAACCACGTGACATGCCACATACCACTAGAAACAACATGATGTATACTATCCATCCATGGGTGTTTTATCTACATGTGCATTTTCCTTCATGTCCAAATATCTTCATCAATCTTGTGGTACAAAACCAATGACTAGGGTTGACATCAATGACAACAACCAATCTTCCAACACCCGCATCATTCCTTCCATTCCAACTTGACCATATTTCCTATCAACTATATGATCCAATAAACCATGTATATAATTATCACTGATAGCGCGGGCAACATCAACATGTACCATGGCATAATCACCATGCATATCTGCGATATAACTCAAATAAAATTGCATAGCCATTAACTTAATAGCTAGGATAACAATACCCCATTTAAAACCGATGCATGTAGTATAGTATATAACATAGTAAAAAAATTTTACAGTTGCATTTGTTATATTTCTTTGCATTTCTTTCAAATTCCTTGTCTGTGTTATTGCTAACATGTTTAATGTGCATGCCTCTTCGCAATAGATCCAATAACAGATTGCAGTGACCGTAAGGATGACATAGGTCGTAGTAACATAAAGAACCAATACTTCATAAGCCCAATCCATAGCCAATAAAAAAAAGTTCTCACTACCATGTAAGCAGTGTCAAATAATAGTATGACATCAAATAGGCACAAGACCTGATTTCCAATCTACAAGGGGGTCCCACCTACTAGTATTATTTAAATTTTATAACAGTAGGCTTTAGAAACACTTTGCGGGCAAAACTTCGTTGGCATTTGTTTTTAATTGTCAACAAAATTTTTATATTTTATTCACAAATCTGCATTCATCTTATATTTTTAATAACTTTGTTGTAACCGTTCATGAACCTATTTATCAAATTTCTTCGTATAATCAACAAAAGACTCTACATCAACACTTTTATAACTTGCATCCAAAAAGTCAACAAATCATTTACCCCCTTTGGAAATCTTCCAAATACAACCTGGAATGGACTTTAACCCATAGATTAATTTACATAATTTATATATATGAATTCTTTATGAAACACGACTAATTCGCATTGTCTTAGCTTCCCTCCAACTAAACTTCTCAACAAATTACCAAAATATTATTGACCATTTAATCCCCCCCTATCTATGGATGATAGAAAAAACTGATTGCAATATAATTCTCATTTTCTTCCACAACATCCTCCAATAATGCCCAAAATAATTGTTAACTTTGATGAGCTAACATGGCTATCATCGTACCCTCATGATACTCATACAAAATTAGAAATATTGAAGATAGGATAAATATCCAAACCTCCTGGAAACTCATTTTTATAAGAATTATTTGATAATTTTCATAAAATATTACATAGTCCAATCTTGATCTTTAGTCTTAACTTGTTGTACACCCCTCAAGGAAATATCTCCTTTTGTAGATGAGTTAACACCAAATTCCCTTTAACAAATTGCTTATCTCTTATTCTCAAATATGCACTAATATTATACTTCTAATAAGTTTGTTGCCACTATTCACAAACCTATTTATGAACTTCATTGATATAATTAGCAAAAGGATTTGTCATTATTTTCTTACTCACACCCAAAAAACTTAGCCATCTTTTTACCCCTATGGACATCTTCCATCCACAATCTAGAATAGACTATTGCCTATAGGTCTATTTAGAAAATTGTTCTGTGCAAATTATGAATGTGGCAAGACTAAGTCCCATTTTCGTGAATTCTCTCCAACTAAGATTCTGAATAGATTACCTAAACGTGGGTTTACCACTTCAATTTACCCATTTGTTTATGGATGATAGGATAGCCAAACTATAATTCCATGCCCATGTTATTCCACAAAGTCCTTGAAAAATGTGCAAGACATTTATTGTCTCTATCTGAATTGATCATTTTCAGCAATCTACACAATCTAGCAATCTCTTTGAAGAATAAAACAATGACATGTGTTGCATATGATGCCTTATTACAAGGAACAAAAGGTTTCAATTCAAAAAACGATCAAGAACAACAAAAAATGAGTTGTTATCTCTTTGCATTCTTAGTAAACCAAGAACAAAATCCACACTTAAGTCTTCCCACGAAGCTTCTAGTACAGGAAATGGTGTACACAACTTCATGTTTTGAGTTCTAACTTTTGTCAATTGATGAATTCAACAACGCGCCACCCTTTTCTTCACATCATTTTTAATTCCTCATTGCTAGTACCTTTCTTCCACCAACAATTCATGTTTATCAATACAAAATGATCACTTGAATCACCATTATGCAATTCATCAATTAAATTATCCCTTATTGAACCTCTTAGTTTGCACAAACGATGATTCTTGAACAAGAAACCCTCCTGAATGAAGTAGTCCAAATGTGTTGTCCTATATTATCTCCATGGCTTCTTACATGCTATCCATGCCACTATTAAATTTGCATAAGTTGCATATAACTCTTTCATGCTTTCCAATCCAATAACATCAACGTACATGGTCCAAAAAAATATGTTGATATTATACTTAATGTATTTGTTACATGGATAAAATTTCTTGATCTATGTTTCAAAACAAAAGAATAACTTTGCAAAAAGTCTACACATTTCACATGTAGATGAATTGATTTTTCTTGGTTGTTTAGAATCCATATACATCCTCCATTCACATGCTTTCTTTGGTGTAAGTACAACAAGTCCTACACATGGGCTTAAACTCTCTCTGATCAATACTTTATCAAGTAACTCTTGAACTTGTCAATTATTCTCTTCTCTTTCAAGAGGCATCAATATACGAGGAGCTTTGTTTGGCAGATGTGATCCAAGAATCAAATCAATTTGATGAGAAATACTTCTCACATGTGAAAATATTATTAGCATATCCTTTGAAATTAGATCTCTAAATTATTCAAGTAACTTACCAATCAATGATGGAACAAAATATTTGGGAAAGACTACAAAACAACATTTGGTCATTTTAGCTTACTTTGAAAATTACGTACTATAACAAAACATCACCTTATTGTTAGAGTCTTCATCAATTTCCTCCTCCATTGGTAGTTGTTGTAACTTATTTCCTCCCTTCTCCATCTAAGAGGTGTTTTTCTTCCCATCAAGAGAAAAAATACTTGTCAACTTGTCAAGGTCATCCTAACAAAATGTGGCATGCATCCATGGACAACACATCACAAATAACCTCATCATAATAATTCTCAATTTGAAAACTAATTAGACATTACTCTAACAATGTTACTTAATTTTCTTTATCAGCCATGAAACCTTGTAAACACTAGTATGTGGTATACATCTCAAATTTATATTCTTAATTACTTTAGTTGAAACTAAGTTTTTGTATTACAACTATCAACAATAAAAGAATATTTACCTCCATCCTTGTAATTGGTTTTGAAGATTGTCTTCCTTAATGAAGGCTCTTTGACGTCATCGATCTTCTTTGGTTAAAAAAAAAGAAACTCTTTGGAACATGAGATTATCATATTCTCAATGAACTTCAGACACATTATTTTCCACCATTGATTATGTTTCTTTAGTCATGTGAGTTATAGGTTCTTTTCTTCTTCCATAATTCACATTCCATGGACATTCACTTGCTTTGTTTCCTTATGTTCCACACTTGAAACATGTGCTCATTAATCTTCCTCTACCACTACCATATCCATGTTCTTTGTTGGAATCATAACCACATTTGAAATTCTAATTTTCAGAACTTGCATTGGCTTCTTCTTCTTTTATTCCACTTGATTTTCCTCAATTTACAAATATATTTCCTCTTCATTTTGTTCCTTAGTTATTCTTGGAAAGTTTGTTTGCAATGTTTAATGTCGATCGGTAAGACTCTGACATTGATCAACCATTCATCAAACTTACTTAATATTGTATGGTAAATCCCAATCTAGTAAAATTTGCAATGGATTCAACATCCTCGATACGTTTCCATGATAAAATTGATCAACTACAACACTCTTTTGTATACTCTTTAAAAATAATTTCTCTATTTATAAGATTGCATGACTATCTCAACAAATTCAAAGACAAATAAGAGGGAAACTTTACCTGTTAATTTCCCTAGCATCCAATCCCATTTCTAAATTTTCTCCTTTCCATTTCATTGTATTTGCAATTGTAGATATCCCACCATAATTAGGCAAGGCCTCTTAATATTTGCAAACAAATTTAACTCTTCTAGGATCTTTGATTTGTTCAAATTAAAAAACAAAAAAAATCTCTAATGTAATTTATTATCTCCTTGGTATTTAATTTTTGCAGAATATGAAAATTTATCCAACCTTAGTCTTCCTCCCAAATTTGTAATTGCTTTAATTATCATTTCCTCTAGTGCAAGTGAAATCCTAGGATCTAGTTGTGAAATCTCTTCTTCCCTCTTTTCATTACTTTCAATATTTAGTTTTGTAGCCACTCATCTTCTTTTTGCAGTGCACATGCACTCCACTCTTGTTGTCAATTATGTAACAAAATATCATCTCCAATTTTTTCTCTTCAAGATCTTACATGTCCTCTTATAAGATGAATTCCTCTACCTCCTCTATCTACAATTCTCTATCACAAATTTCTCTTGTCTACACATTCTCTTTATCATGTACATATTCTACAATCTTCTTATATAATTATCTTCAACAACCAATCATCAATGACAACACAACCAATAGAGAAGCAAAAATTAGGGTCTCATACCACTTGATGCAATTGGGAATTATAACAAGGATGATTTTAAGGATAAATTAGGGTCACAATCAACTTGAAAATCTTTATTACAATCTAGTAATGCTAAAACATGTTTTTTCTGAAACATTTGTCTTTAAAATATCAAAACTCTACCAATTTGTTGTTGTCCACTAAAAATTACCCTTCCTCATGCTTGTATTCAAGCTTGCATTATGCAACATGGGGTTGGAATCAAAGTCACACAATGGAAGCTATGACAGTAAACCACAAAACAATAAATGCATTAATTTGAATATACATTTCACACACACATTTTGTTATGAAAATTAAACCTCTATTTCTGAAAATTATGTGCATGATCTCTAAACATGGCATGGATTTGGAGTAGCACTAGGGTATTTTTTAAGGATTCAAATAATATACATATGTATAGTATTCTAGGTGACTATTTCAGTTTGAAAAAATCATACATATAGATATGTAGGCGAATATTCACTAAAAACATATAGTTTACTATTAAAACTTGTAAATTTTGACAAATATAATCAATTTAATCATTTTAATCTATGTAAAAAATAGGTGAATTTAGAATGGGAAAATGACCAATTGGTGAATATTTATTTTAGAAAATAGCTAGAAATAGCCAATTGGAGAAATTTTGCCCCTATAAAATACCCATGTAGCACTGAAACTCACCCTTTTATGAAATTTGGAGAGAATATATAGGAATGTTTCCTATACAATATATCCAAATATTAGACCTTAATTCCAAAGTATGGGAACACACTGATCAAAATACTAGACCTATGTTAGCACAATTTTGTTTTATGGAAAGTATTGTGTGTTAGTTTTGGACAACTATATGGCATCAATTTTTTCTGAAAATTGGAAAGTATGTATAAAAATGTGTCCTTGACATCCTATACAAATTGAATACCTTGATTCTAAAATATGAGTGTGCGCTAATCAAAATACTAATCCATTGTCTTTACAGAAATTTATCTCTGTACTAGTTTTGGAATTGGGCATGGGTCTGAACTCCATATATGCTTCTATAATTTGGAGCGAAGGTACAATATGATATTTTCTACAACATGTCCAAAATTCAACATCTAATTCCAAGAGACGAGTGTGTGATGATGAAAATTTCAAACCACCATTGTTATTGAATAATTGGAAAACTTGTAATAAAACATAGAACTAAAAGAAAATATGTTTTTGGTGTGTAGAATTTCCAAATCCCCAAAGATTCTTCTACATTAGTGCGCATATGCCACTAAAATTTCAAATAAATTTTGATAAAAACTAGCCAATACATGGAAACTTCTTACCCTGAACATGATTTTAGGAACTAAGATTTAGATAATCACTTTCACCTTCTCTAAATTCATATTCAAACCATTTTGGAAAATCACAACCCAAAGAAAACCAACTCTTCTATATGAAAAAATGCTTCTTGAGATTAATCGACAAATTCTCTTTTTTGTAATCACTCAAAGACTTGTCTCACACGCCTGATATATTCTTCATTCGTCATGTTAAAATCAAAATATCATTAAGATAAACAATCAAAATTTTCCAAAATAGGGTTTTGATACCTCAATCATCAGTCTCATGAGTGTGTTGCGTAGATTTCTCATTACAAATAGAATAACCAACCACTCGTACAATTCTTTCTTTTGTATTGAAAGTTTTTTTTTTCCATTTGTCGTCTTCACAAATCTTTATCTAACCATATCCATTTTTCATATAAATCTTTGAAAAATACTTTTTACCACTCAAAAAATTCTTTAGATCTCCATATGCGGTAAAGGAAACCTAAAGTTCCTAATTATTTTGTTTATGGCTCTGGATTCCATGCACATCATCCATTCATCTCCTTTTTTTGATGCAATTAGAAAAAGTACTGCACATGGGCATAAACTCTCTATTATCAATCTCGATATGTCTAGTAACTCTTGAACTTGTTGATTATTCTCCTCTCTATCAATAGGAATCAATCTTTGAGGAGATTTGTCTAGAAAATGTGATCTAGAAATTAAATCAATTTGATGAGATATACTTCTCACAGATGGGAATCGCATACATCTATGAATTCTTCAAGCACAATACCAATAAGTGATGGAACAACATTCTTCTATGTTGGAACAACATCTTTGGGAAAGACTACAACACCAATTAGAGAGGCATTCCTATGAAACTGCCAAGGCCTTCCTAACAAAATGTGGAAAGCATCCATGGAAAACACATCACAAATAAACTCATAATAATTCGCAATCGAAAAACTAATTAGATGTTTCTTCAACGTTTCTACTTAATTTCTTTTCCATATCCATGAAACCTACATCCATATGATTGATCAACCATGAGATGATCTCGATGTAAGGCATTGCAACTGGTCTAGCTACTACTCTATGGAGAATAGACCTTATGATGCTCTGATACACCCCAACATCCAAGTTTGTATTGTCTTGTTGCAGTGGAAGTTTCACGTATGTTTCCTCCATGAATATGTGGTAAATTTCACCCCATTCATGATTCATTTGTGAGTCAATTTTACATTTTCTGTCTCCAAAGATTGGCCCTTGGGCCTTCTCTATTTCTGACTTTGATGACATTTCCCTCTTTGGGTTGACTTCATGAACTACCTTCTTCTACTAACGTTGCCTTTTAGAAGCCATATATATGACTTGTAATTCATCCATCTCAATAGCAATGTATGTTAGTAAGACTAGAAAATGCATAATGGCAATGCCCATGTCCATTTCTCTTTTGCTTTCTTCATCAAAACTTCAAGGGAATATCTTGAGAAAAAAAATACTATAGATTTAGAAAGGGTTTGAGATTCCTCAAGGTTTCTAAATGCTCAGATTTTCTGGCTCACCACTATGACAATGCATTCCATGAGAGGAAAGTCCATTATGTATATCTGTGCAAGTGACTTGGTGAAGTAATATCATAATTCTAAGTGCAACATAAACTATTACCCTACCAATCCTAGACACCATTTGAAAAAAGAAGAAATCATCTAAGAAGCAAGTCTCTAAATAGTGCCTATGAATTTAAAATGTACGTGGACTTATTCATTATTGTCAACTTTGATTTTCTTTAGAAAATGATCGTGTTGATTGTGTTGACTAGCCTATGCTACAATTTAATGGGCATGGAATGTTGTGCATGAAATTATGAGGAAATTTTCTAGCTTGATTATGATGGAGAGTCCAGATAAACAAGAAAACAAAGATGAATTCTAATCCCATAGATCAATTGTGTGATAAGAGTCGATAAGCCTAAGTTTCAAAGCATTGAATGGATAAGGTAAGCATTGCTCCCATGGGGAATTGCTCTTTTCATGCCACAATCATTGGAATGGTCATGTGTGAGTGGTAAGCAATTGTGGTTAGGGCTCTTCAATTTTGAAACTAGTCGTGAACTTAGCGCAAAGGGTACAAGTGGAGCATAAATATGTGCAAAGAGCTTAGGATTAATTCCCCTGCCTACTCAAAATGATTTTAAACTATAGAAAGGACTAAAAGTCTAAATCATAAATGCTAAAGGAGAGGGAAATGCTAAAGAAAACAAAGCAAGGAGGAAAAATGTTAGATTGAAACTGAAATTGTAATTGAAAAGGCATTACTTGGCTTCCTTGAGACAATTGAAAATGGATAATTGGATCATTCGATGAAGTGGGGGAAGCTATCCTCCTTTGATTGTTCATGATAGGTTGTTGGGTGCTTGATCATGTGATATTGAAAGTGGCAAGGTCAATATTTTTTGTAAAAAACTATTACTTATATTTTACTTTTACCCTTCATGCTCTGTAATGTGGGTGTTATCATCCCTTTCCCTCATTTTATACATTCACTTTGTACAAAGTTTTAATTTTTTTAAGTCTTGTGGTACCATTCTCTTGCAATGAATGGTAATAAAATATTTTATTTCCAATACCATTGCACTTCCATTTCTTTTCCTTACTCTGCAATTTTCGCAAGGTTGAAGATTTTTCAAATCTTGTCTTTTGCGTTGCGTTGCACCCTATCAAATCTTTAAAGTTTTCTACCTTTGCAGTGAAACAACATTTGTTTTGGGTAATATGTTCGTATTTTTTATTAAAAAATTGATTCCATGACTAATCACAAGATACAAACTTTGAACTATTTTTTTGTGTTGCATCACCCAATCTATTCGATCCATAGATCAGTTGTTGTGTGGTGCATGCCTAAATATATTATTCTTGCACCTTATTCTAGGGTTTGAAAAATTTCAACCTTTTGACACTTGAGATATGGTATGTTTTATCCAAAGTTTTCATTTCAATATAGAATGTTGGATGTATCCTCATAGTGTTGTATTTGGCTCTAGAAATGGTGTGACCTAATGTAGAAATCAAGATAAAGGACTAGTTAAAGATCGTTACGACCTTCATCACTTGATATAGTAATAGAAACCTGACTTCTTTGAACCTGTAAGGTGTCCTGGGATTGGATGTCAGATACACACCCAATCATCATGACCTATAGGCTTTTTCAACAATCCACTAGTGGTTTAGGATGTCATGATAGTTAAGCATGAACTAAAGGACCCACTCATCAGTGAGATCAACCTTGAGTCTAGGGAATTCATAGAATACATCTAAGCTTGAGGGATTAAAGGATGTGATGACCTTTCCTTATTTGTTTCTTATTAGTTTGTTCTCTACATCCATATTATTGATCAACCATCAAATGATCTCATTGCAAAGCATTACAATTAGTCTAGCTACTACACTATGAAGACCAAACCTTGTAATGGTCTGAGACACCCTAGAATTTGGGTTTGTATTGCATGGTTGTAGTGGAAGTTCTAGACATGTTTCCTCCGTGATAATTTGGTAGATTTTTCCCCATTGATAAGTAGCTCCTGAGTCAATTTTACATTCTATGGAATCTCCAAAGAAATACCTTGTGGCCTTCTTTGTTTTTGACTCTAATGACACTTCCCTCTCTAGGACAAATTCATGAACTACCTTATTTTGCTAACATTGACTTTTAAAAACCATATATGTGCCTTGTAACTCATCCATGTCAGTAGAAACACATGATAATAATATTAGAAAATACATAATTATAGTCTCCATGACCATTTCTCTGTTGGTTTCTTCATCAATCCTTCAAGGGAATCTTGTGAGAAAAACAATATTATAGATTTGGAAAGGGTTTGAGATTTCTCAAGGTTTCTAAATGCTCATATTTTCTAGCTCAATACAGTGACAATGTCACATGTGTTATGTGAGATGAAATTTCATTATGCAACATTATGTAAGTGACTTGGATAAATGGTAGTAGAAGTCTAACTACAATAGAAACTATTACCTTACCATTACCAAACACCATTTGCAAAACAAAGAAATCATACAAGAAGAAAAATTTTAAACAATGCCTATGAATTTAAAATGTATGTGGATTCATTCATTATTTTCCGACTTCGGTTTTGATTGGAAAATGATTATGTTGATTGGTCTGACTAGTAACATATGCTACAATTTCATGGTCACAAAAAGATAGGCATGAAAGCATCAGAAAATATGCTAGCATGATTATGATGGAGAGTCAAGATAAATAAGAAAACAAATACAACTTCTAATATTGTTGATCAATTCTACCATAATAATTGATAAAGCTAAGTGTTAGGGCACTGAATGGATAGGGTAAGCACTGATCATGGGGACCTGGTCTTTTCCTCTCATATTCTCAGGAACAATCATGTGTGAGTGGTAAATAATTGCGGTTAGGGATCTTCAATTTTAAAACCGGTCATGAGATTAGCGCTAAGGGTATAATTGAAGCATGAATGTGTGTAGAGAGATTAGGATCCATTCCCCTTTCTACTCAAAATGATGTTAAACCAAAAAAAGGACTAGACATGATTGCGTGAAGAAGAAATGTTGAAGGAAAGGAAAATGTTAATTTCCAAATGAAAATGGAGCAATTTAAATCTAGGGAGGAAAATAATTCCTTAGACTAACATTGAAATTGTAACTAAAAAGGCATTACTTGGCTTCCCCGAGACAATCAACAATGGATAATTGGAGCATTCTTTGAAGTGGGGGAAACTATCCTTCCCCTGACTATTCGTGATAGGTGGTTGGGTGCTTGATTGCACGACAGTGAAAGTGGAAGGATAAATATTTTGTCACTAGTACTTATGGGGTCAATATTCGATGAAATATCACGACGATAAGGATAAAATTGATCGTACAATCAAAAATTACTACATACTTATTAAAATTTTGATCATTTTTCTAGGCTCCTTAAGGTTCATTTTAAGTACGACGATTTTATTACTTCGTCAATCTTACGAAGAACGTTCATCGGAAGTAAAAAATAATTGTTTGAAAGCATTTAATGGTCATTTACTTGGTCAACTTTGACATGGTCAAAGTTCGTTAGAAGTCTAACGATGGTGAGAGATTTTGAAAATTTTGTTGTAGGTGCGACATGGACGTTCATGCACTACAAGGGGCACATCCACTACAATAACAAAAAACATTAAAGGACATGTTTAGTTATTATTCATAGTAGTGTTTCATTAGTACGAATATCATTACTATCTTTTTTACCTAGAGGAGTAGGGGACACAATTAGTTGGATTGTCGTCGGTTCCTTTCCTCTCCGAGCACCCTCATCTATGATCTCGTTGCAAGGAATTAAAACCGTCAGATGATCTCGTTGCAAGGCATTACAACTACTCTAGCTACTACACTATGGAGACCAAGCCTTCTAATGGTCTAAGACACCCTAGAATTTGGGTTTGTATTGCCTGGTTGGAGTGGAAGTTATAGGTATGTTTCCTCCATGAGAATTTGGTAGATATTTTCCCATTTATAACTAGCTCCTAAGTCAATTTTACATTATGTGGAATCTCCAAAGATAGGACTTGGGACCTTCTTTGTTTTTTACTCTGATGGCACTTCCCTCTCTAGGACGACTTCATGAACTACCTTATTTTTCTAACATCAAATTTTAGAAACCATATATGTTCCTTGTAACTCATCCATGTCAATAGCAACACATGATAATAAGATTAGAAAATACATAATGACAGACTCCATGACCATTTCTCTATCGACTTCTTCATCAAATTTTCAAAGGAATTTCGTGAGAAAAACAATATTATAGATTTGGAAAGGATTTGAGATTCCTCAAGGTTTCTAAATGCTTAGATGTTCTAGCTCACTACTATGATAATGTGTAATGTGAGAGGAAATTTAATTATGCAACATTGTGTAAGTGACTTGGATAAATGGTAGAAGAAGTCTAAGTACAATATAAATTATTACCTTACCATTCCCAAACACCATTTCCAAAACAAAGAAATCATCCAAGAAGCAAAATTATAAACAATGCCTATGAATTTAAAATGTATGTGGATTCATTCATTATTTCCGACTTCGCTTTTGATTGGAAAATGATCATGTTGATTGGGTTGATTAGCATATGATATAATTTCATGGGCACAAAAGGATGGGCATGAAAGCATCAAGAAATATGTTAGCTTGATTATGATGGAGAGTCAAGATAAATAAGAAAACAAATCCAACTTCTAATATTGTAGATCAATTATGCCATAAGAATTGATAAAGCTAAGTGTTAGGGCACTGAATGGCTAGGGTAAGCACTGCTCATGGGGACTTGGTCTTCTCCTGCCATATTCTTAGGAATGGTCATGTGTGAGTGGTAAATAATTGTGGTTAGGGATATTCAATTTTAAAACCAGTCCCAAGCTTAGTGCTAAGGGTACAATTGGAACATGATATGTGTAAAGAGATTAGGATCCATTCCCCTTCCTACTCAAAACAATGTTAAACCACAATAAGGACTAAACGAGAATGCATGAAGAAGAAATGTTGAAGGAAAGGAAAATGCTAATTTCCAAATAAAAATGGAGCAATTTAAATCTTGGGAGGAAAAGCCTTCCTTACACTGAAATTGAAATTGTAACTAAAAAGGCATTACCTGGCTTCCATGAGACAATTGGAAATGGATAATTGGATCATTCTTTATAGTGGGGGAAACTACTCTTCCTCTGAATATAGGTGGTTGGGTGCTTGATTGTGCGACAATGAAAGTGGAAGAATAAATATTCT
>JASDQU010107501.1:70695-91809 GCA_032191745.1 Picea mariana | reverse complement strand
AATTCATAAGCTTCTTCTCATTTGGATCGGTTGGAGCATTATTTGGGATTACTTATCCATTTACAACTAAGTACCAAATGTCTACTCCCAAATCTATTAGGTAAGTTTTCACTCTATCACTCCAGTACGCATAATTTCTTCCATCAAATTTTTGAATCCCATTTGAAATGTGCTCATGGTCATCCATCTCTTCTCAGGATTTTCCTTCCAGTGGTTAAATTGTTCTAAAGGCAACCTGCTCTGATACCAATTGTTGATACTAAGAGGGGGGTGAATAAGTATCAAGTACAATTTACAAACCTTTTCAACTTGTACTTAAACCATTCAATTATATCCAATGAGAAATGAACAATAGTATAAGAGTTACACTAATACATCACAATACACCATGCACAATATATGAGAAATAATCAATAGTTATTGTTCAAGGGAAGTAATGACTTCCAAAGGTAGATATAGCTTCCAAATGTAAAGGGAGGGATAAACCTCCAATAGGAAGATACAATCCTCGAATATAAAGAGAGATTTTGACTCTCCATCCTTGCCCCTTCCCTCCACCCAATAATATATGAGAGATAATAAAACTTTACATTAAATCATGACCATCAACCAACCATCACATTGAATCTGATAATGCTTCCTGAGACTTCTTCAATTTATGAAATTCTTCAATTCTTGGAATAATCTGATCCTATAGATAATATTTCTCAATGTATTCTCTAAAACTTCTCCAAGTTTCACTCCTTGAATCCTCCCCAAAAATAAGTTATAGAGAGAATGGTAGACTTTGTTCAATTCTGGTTTATTCAAGAGACCGAAATTGTACAGAATGCCCCACGCTAAATATTTAACATTAGATTCGGAAACTCGCACACAAGAAACTAAAGTTCGTACTATTTTCAATGAAATTGGTCCCACTTCATTTGGATTATCTATGAAGAAGTTATGATTGTTTTACCCGGAACACTTGCTTATTGACTAGCTTCAGGACTGGTAAAAAACCCTATCTTCCACAGAGTGTATCTCCATAATTGTATCGAATAAAGAGATGAAAAATTTACCATAGGTACCTTGATATGTCTTCTCAATATCATAGAAATTTCACCATCTTAATAGTTATAGAAAAAAAGTTGTAGTGAAAATGGTAAGATGACCTGAAAATAACATACCTTAGAACACATCACCAAAAGACTTCATCCTCCCTTGAAATCCGACCTTCTTTACTTATGATTTCCTCTGAAATTTGACTTGTATATCAAATGAATGTATAATGATATTTATTTATACCATTTATGTCACTTCCTTTTAACATTAGGGCCGACCTGACACTTTCTTATTTTGTAATTCTTTTCTTTAATTATCTTCAGGGCCTACATGTACTTCCTTCTTCAATTCACTTTGTCATCTTCAAAAATTCATTTCTCCTCGACCACAAGGAACCACGTGACATGCCACATACCACTAGAAACAACATGATGTATACTATCCATCCATGGGTGTTTTATCTACATGTGCATTTTCCTTCATGTCCAAATATCTTCATCAATCTTGTGGTACAAAACCAATGACTAGGGTTGACATCAATGACAACAACCAATCTTCCAACACCCGCATCATTCCTTCCATTCCAACTTGACCATATTTCCTATCAACTATATGATCCAATAAACCATGTATATAATTATCACTGATAGCGCGGGCAACATCAACATGTACCATGGCATAATCACCATGCATATCTGCGATATAACTCAAATAAAATTGCATAGCCATTAACTTAATAGCTAGGATAACAATACCCCATTTAAAACCGATGCATGTAGTATAGTATATAACATAGTAAAAAAATTTTACAGTTGCATTTGTTATATTTCTTTGCATTTCTTTCAAATTCCTTGTCTGTGTTATTGCTAACATGTTTAATGTGCATGCCTCTTCGCAATAGATCCAATAACAGATTGCAGTGACCGTAAGGATGACATAGGTCGTAGTAACATAAAGAACCAATACTTCATAAGCCCAATCCATAGCCAATAAAAAAAAGTTCTCACTACCATGTAAGCAGTGTCAAATAATAGTATGACATCAAATAGGCACAAGACCTGATTTCCAATCTACAAGGGGGTCCCACCTACTAGTATTATTTAAATTTTATAACAGTAGGCTTTAGAAACACTTTGCGGGCAAAACTTCGTTGGCATTTGTTTTTAATTGTCAACAAAATTTTTATATTTTATTCACAAATCTGCATTCATCTTATATTTTTAATAACTTTGTTGTAACCGTTCATGAACCTATTTATCAAATTTCTTCGTATAATCAACAAAAGACTCTACATCAACACTTTTATAACTTGCATCCAAAAAGTCAACAAATCATTTACCCCCTTTGGAAATCTTCCAAATACAACCTGGAATGGACTTTAACCCATAGATTAATTTACATAATTTATATATATGAATTCTTTATGAAACACGACTAATTCGCATTGTCTTAGCTTCCCTCCAACTAAACTTCTCAACAAATTACCAAAATATTATTGACCATTTAATCCCCCCCTATCTATGGATGATAGAAAAAACTGATTGCAATATAATTCTCATTTTCTTCCACAACATCCTCCAATAATGCCCAAAATAATTGTTAACTTTGATGAGCTAACATGGCTATCATCGTACCCTCATGATACTCATACAAAATTAGAAATATTGAAGATAGGATAAATATCCAAACCTCCTGGAAACTCATTTTTATAAGAATTATTTGATAATTTTCATAAAATATTACATAGTCCAATCTTGATCTTTAGTCTTAACTTGTTGTACACCCCTCAAGGAAATATCTCCTTTTGTAGATGAGTTAACACCAAATTCCCTTTAACAAATTGCTTATCTCTTATTCTCAAATATGCACTAATATTATACTTCTAATAAGTTTGTTGCCACTATTCACAAACCTATTTATGAACTTCATTGATATAATTAGCAAAAGGATTTGTCATTATTTTCTTACTCACACCCAAAAAACTTAGCCATCTTTTTACCCCTATGGACATCTTCCATCCACAATCTAGAATAGACTATTGCCTATAGGTCTATTTAGAAAATTGTTCTGTGCAAATTATGAATGTGGCAAGACTAAGTCCCATTTTCGTGAATTCTCTCCAACTAAGATTCTGAATAGATTACCTAAACGTGGGTTTACCACTTCAATTTACCCATTTGTTTATGGATGATAGGATAGCCAAACTATAATTCCATGCCCATGTTATTCCACAAAGTCCTTGAAAAATGTGCAAGACATTTATTGTCTCTATCTGAATTGATCATTTTCAGCAATCTACACAATCTAGCAATCTCTTTGAAGAATAAAACAATGACATGTGTTGCATATGATGCCTTATTACAAGGAACAAAAGGTTTCAATTCAAAAAACGATCAAGAACAACAAAAAATGAGTTGTTATCTCTTTGCATTCTTAGTAAACCAAGAACAAAATCCACACTTAAGTCTTCCCACGAAGCTTCTAGTACAGGAAATGGTGTACACAACTTCATGTTTTGAGTTCTAACTTTTGTCAATTGATGAATTCAACAACGCGCCACCCTTTTCTTCACATCATTTTTAATTCCTCATTGCTAGTACCTTTCTTCCACCAACAATTCATGTTTATCAATACAAAATGATCACTTGAATCACCATTATGCAATTCATCAATTAAATTATCCCTTATTGAACCTCTTAGTTTGCACAAACGATGATTCTTGAACAAGAAACCCTCCTGAATGAAGTAGTCCAAATGTGTTGTCCTATATTATCTCCATGGCTTCTTACATGCTATCCATGCCACTATTAAATTTGCATAAGTTGCATATAACTCTTTCATGCTTTCCAATCCAATAACATCAACGTACATGGTCCAAAAAAATATGTTGATATTATACTTAATGTATTTGTTACATGGATAAAATTTCTTGATCTATGTTTCAAAACAAAAGAATAACTTTGCAAAAAGTCTACACATTTCACATGTAGATGAATTGATTTTTCTTGGTTGTTTAGAATCCATATACATCCTCCATTCACATGCTTTCTTTGGTGTAAGTACAACAAGTCCTACACATGGGCTTAAACTCTCTCTGATCAATACTTTATCAAGTAACTCTTGAACTTGTCAATTATTCTCTTCTCTTTCAAGAGGCATCAATATACGAGGAGCTTTGTTTGGCAGATGTGATCCAAGAATCAAATCAATTTGATGAGAAATACTTCTCACATGTGAAAATATTATTAGCATATCCTTTGAAATTAGATCTCTAAATTATTCAAGTAACTTACCAATCAATGATGGAACAAAATATTTGGGAAAGACTACAAAACAACATTTGGTCATTTTAGCTTACTTTGAAAATTACGTACTATAACAAAACATCACCTTATTGTTAGAGTCTTCATCAATTTCCTCCTCCATTGGTAGTTGTTGTAACTTATTTCCTCCCTTCTCCATCTAAGAGGTGTTTTTCTTCCCATCAAGAGAAAAAATACTTGTCAACTTGTCAAGGTCATCCTAACAAAATGTGGCATGCATCCATGGACAACACATCACAAATAACCTCATCATAATAATTCTCAATTTGAAAACTAATTAGACATTACTCTAACAATGTTACTTAATTTTCTTTATCAGCCATGAAACCTTGTAAACACTAGTATGTGGTATACATCTCAAATTTATATTCTTAATTACTTTAGTTGAAACTAAGTTTTTGTATTACAACTATCAACAATAAAAGAATATTTACCTCCATCCTTGTAATTGGTTTTGAAGATTGTCTTCCTTAATGAAGGCTCTTTGACGTCATCGATCTTCTTTGGTTAAAAAAAAAGAAACTCTTTGGAACATGAGATTATCATATTCTCAATGAACTTCAGACACATTATTTTCCACCATTGATTATGTTTCTTTAGTCATGTGAGTTATAGGTTCTTTTCTTCTTCCATAATTCACATTCCATGGACATTCACTTGCTTTGTTTCCTTATGTTCCACACTTGAAACATGTGCTCATTAATCTTCCTCTACCACTACCATATCCATGTTCTTTGTTGGAATCATAACCACATTTGAAATTCTAATTTTCAGAACTTGCATTGGCTTCTTCTTCTTTTATTCCACTTGATTTTCCTCAATTTACAAATATATTTCCTCTTCATTTTGTTCCTTAGTTATTCTTGGAAAGTTTGTTTGCAATGTTTAATGTCGATCGGTAAGACTCTGACATTGATCAACCATTCATCAAACTTACTTAATATTGTATGGTAAATCCCAATCTAGTAAAATTTGCAATGGATTCAACATCCTCGATACGTTTCCATGATAAAATTGATCAACTACAACACTCTTTTGTATACTCTTTAAAAATAATTTCTCTATTTATAAGATTGCATGACTATCTCAACAAATTCAAAGACAAATAAGAGGGAAACTTTACCTGTTAATTTCCCTAGCATCCAATCCCATTTCTAAATTTTCTCCTTTCCATTTCATTGTATTTGCAATTGTAGATATCCCACCATAATTAGGCAAGGCCTCTTAATATTTGCAAACAAATTTAACTCTTCTAGGATCTTTGATTTGTTCAAATTAAAAAACAAAAAAAATCTCTAATGTAATTTATTATCTCCTTGGTATTTAATTTTTGCAGAATATGAAAATTTATCCAACCTTAGTCTTCCTCCCAAATTTGTAATTGCTTTAATTATCATTTCCTCTAGTGCAAGTGAAATCCTAGGATCTAGTTGTGAAATCTCTTCTTCCCTCTTTTCATTACTTTCAATATTTAGTTTTGTAGCCACTCATCTTCTTTTTGCAGTGCACATGCACTCCACTCTTGTTGTCAATTATGTAACAAAATATCATCTCCAATTTTTTCTCTTCAAGATCTTACATGTCCTCTTATAAGATGAATTCCTCTACCTCCTCTATCTACAATTCTCTATCACAAATTTCTCTTGTCTACACATTCTCTTTATCATGTACATATTCTACAATCTTCTTATATAATTATCTTCAACAACCAATCATCAATGACAACACAACCAATAGAGAAGCAAAAATTAGGGTCTCATACCACTTGATGCAATTGGGAATTATAACAAGGATGATTTTAAGGATAAATTAGGGTCACAATCAACTTGAAAATCTTTATTACAATCTAGTAATGCTAAAACATGTTTTTTCTGAAACATTTGTCTTTAAAATATCAAAACTCTACCAATTTGTTGTTGTCCACTAAAAATTACCCTTCCTCATGCTTGTATTCAAGCTTGCATTATGCAACATGGGGTTGGAATCAAAGTCACACAATGGAAGCTATGACAGTAAACCACAAAACAATAAATGCATTAATTTGAATATACATTTCACACACACATTTTGTTATGAAAATTAAACCTCTATTTCTGAAAATTATGTGCATGATCTCTAAACATGGCATGGATTTGGAGTAGCACTAGGGTATTTTTTAAGGATTCAAATAATATACATATGTATAGTATTCTAGGTGACTATTTCAGTTTGAAAAAATCATACATATAGATATGTAGGCGAATATTCACTAAAAACATATAGTTTACTATTAAAACTTGTAAATTTTGACAAATATAATCAATTTAATCATTTTAATCTATGTAAAAAATAGGTGAATTTAGAATGGGAAAATGACCAATTGGTGAATATTTATTTTAGAAAATAGCTAGAAATAGCCAATTGGAGAAATTTTGCCCCTATAAAATACCCATGTAGCACTGAAACTCACCCTTTTATGAAATTTGGAGAGAATATATAGGAATGTTTCCTATACAATATATCCAAATATTAGACCTTAATTCCAAAGTATGGGAACACACTGATCAAAATACTAGACCTATGTTAGCACAATTTTGTTTTATGGAAAGTATTGTGTGTTAGTTTTGGACAACTATATGGCATCAATTTTTTCTGAAAATTGGAAAGTATGTATAAAAATGTGTCCTTGACATCCTATACAAATTGAATACCTTGATTCTAAAATATGAGTGTGCGCTAATCAAAATACTAATCCATTGTCTTTACAGAAATTTATCTCTGTACTAGTTTTGGAATTGGGCATGGGTCTGAACTCCATATATGCTTCTATAATTTGGAGCGAAGGTACAATATGATATTTTCTACAACATGTCCAAAATTCAACATCTAATTCCAAGAGACGAGTGTGTGATGATGAAAATTTCAAACCACCATTGTTATTGAATAATTGGAAAACTTGTAATAAAACATAGAACTAAAAGAAAATATGTTTTTGGTGTGTAGAATTTCCAAATCCCCAAAGATTCTTCTACATTAGTGCGCATATGCCACTAAAATTTCAAATAAATTTTGATAAAAACTAGCCAATACATGGAAACTTCTTACCCTGAACATGATTTTAGGAACTAAGATTTAGATAATCACTTTCACCTTCTCTAAATTCATATTCAAACCATTTTGGAAAATCACAACCCAAAGAAAACCAACTCTTCTATATGAAAAAATGCTTCTTGAGATTAATCGACAAATTCTCTTTTTTGTAATCACTCAAAGACTTGTCTCACACGCCTGATATATTCTTCATTCGTCATGTTAAAATCAAAATATCATTAAGATAAACAATCAAAATTTTCCAAAATAGGGTTTTGATACCTCAATCATCAGTCTCATGAGTGTGTTGCGTAGATTTCTCATTACAAATAGAATAACCAACCACTCGTACAATTCTTTCTTTTGTATTGAAAGTTTTTTTTTTCCATTTGTCGTCTTCACAAATCTTTATCTAACCATATCCATTTTTCATATAAATCTTTGAAAAATACTTTTTACCACTCAAAAAATTCTTTAGATCTCCATATGCGGTAAAGGAAACCTAAAGTTCCTAATTATTTTGTTTATGGCTCTGGATTCCATGCACATCATCCATTCATCTCCTTTTTTTGATGCAATTAGAAAAAGTACTGCACATGGGCATAAACTCTCTATTATCAATCTCGATATGTCTAGTAACTCTTGAACTTGTTGATTATTCTCCTCTCTATCAATAGGAATCAATCTTTGAGGAGATTTGTCTAGAAAATGTGATCTAGAAATTAAATCAATTTGATGAGATATACTTCTCACAGATGGGAATCGCATACATCTATGAATTCTTCAAGCACAATACCAATAAGTGATGGAACAACATTCTTCTATGTTGGAACAACATCTTTGGGAAAGACTACAACACCAATTAGAGAGGCATTCCTATGAAACTGCCAAGGCCTTCCTAACAAAATGTGGAAAGCATCCATGGAAAACACATCACAAATAAACTCATAATAATTCGCAATCGAAAAACTAATTAGATGTTTCTTCAACGTTTCTACTTAATTTCTTTTCCATATCCATGAAACCTACATCCATATGATTGATCAACCATGAGATGATCTCGATGTAAGGCATTGCAACTGGTCTAGCTACTACTCTATGGAGAATAGACCTTATGATGCTCTGATACACCCCAACATCCAAGTTTGTATTGTCTTGTTGCAGTGGAAGTTTCACGTATGTTTCCTCCATGAATATGTGGTAAATTTCACCCCATTCATGATTCATTTGTGAGTCAATTTTACATTTTCTGTCTCCAAAGATTGGCCCTTGGGCCTTCTCTATTTCTGACTTTGATGACATTTCCCTCTTTGGGTTGACTTCATGAACTACCTTCTTCTACTAACGTTGCCTTTTAGAAGCCATATATATGACTTGTAATTCATCCATCTCAATAGCAATGTATGTTAGTAAGACTAGAAAATGCATAATGGCAATGCCCATGTCCATTTCTCTTTTGCTTTCTTCATCAAAACTTCAAGGGAATATCTTGAGAAAAAAAATACTATAGATTTAGAAAGGGTTTGAGATTCCTCAAGGTTTCTAAATGCTCAGATTTTCTGGCTCACCACTATGACAATGCATTCCATGAGAGGAAAGTCCATTATGTATATCTGTGCAAGTGACTTGGTGAAGTAATATCATAATTCTAAGTGCAACATAAACTATTACCCTACCAATCCTAGACACCATTTGAAAAAAGAAGAAATCATCTAAGAAGCAAGTCTCTAAATAGTGCCTATGAATTTAAAATGTACGTGGACTTATTCATTATTGTCAACTTTGATTTTCTTTAGAAAATGATCGTGTTGATTGTGTTGACTAGCCTATGCTACAATTTAATGGGCATGGAATGTTGTGCATGAAATTATGAGGAAATTTTCTAGCTTGATTATGATGGAGAGTCCAGATAAACAAGAAAACAAAGATGAATTCTAATCCCATAGATCAATTGTGTGATAAGAGTCGATAAGCCTAAGTTTCAAAGCATTGAATGGATAAGGTAAGCATTGCTCCCATGGGGAATTGCTCTTTTCATGCCACAATCATTGGAATGGTCATGTGTGAGTGGTAAGCAATTGTGGTTAGGGCTCTTCAATTTTGAAACTAGTCGTGAACTTAGCGCAAAGGGTACAAGTGGAGCATAAATATGTGCAAAGAGCTTAGGATTAATTCCCCTGCCTACTCAAAATGATTTTAAACTATAGAAAGGACTAAAAGTCTAAATCATAAATGCTAAAGGAGAGGGAAATGCTAAAGAAAACAAAGCAAGGAGGAAAAATGTTAGATTGAAACTGAAATTGTAATTGAAAAGGCATTACTTGGCTTCCTTGAGACAATTGAAAATGGATAATTGGATCATTCGATGAAGTGGGGGAAGCTATCCTCCTTTGATTGTTCATGATAGGTTGTTGGGTGCTTGATCATGTGATATTGAAAGTGGCAAGGTCAATATTTTTTGTAAAAAACTATTACTTATATTTTACTTTTACCCTTCATGCTCTGTAATGTGGGTGTTATCATCCCTTTCCCTCATTTTATACATTCACTTTGTACAAAGTTTTAATTTTTTTAAGTCTTGTGGTACCATTCTCTTGCAATGAATGGTAATAAAATATTTTATTTCCAATACCATTGCACTTCCATTTCTTTTCCTTACTCTGCAATTTTCGCAAGGTTGAAGATTTTTCAAATCTTGTCTTTTGCGTTGCGTTGCACCCTATCAAATCTTTAAAGTTTTCTACCTTTGCAGTGAAACAACATTTGTTTTGGGTAATATGTTCGTATTTTTTATTAAAAAATTGATTCCATGACTAATCACAAGATACAAACTTTGAACTATTTTTTTGTGTTGCATCACCCAATCTATTCGATCCATAGATCAGTTGTTGTGTGGTGCATGCCTAAATATATTATTCTTGCACCTTATTCTAGGGTTTGAAAAATTTCAACCTTTTGACACTTGAGATATGGTATGTTTTATCCAAAGTTTTCATTTCAATATAGAATGTTGGATGTATCCTCATAGTGTTGTATTTGGCTCTAGAAATGGTGTGACCTAATGTAGAAATCAAGATAAAGGACTAGTTAAAGATCGTTACGACCTTCATCACTTGATATAGTAATAGAAACCTGACTTCTTTGAACCTGTAAGGTGTCCTGGGATTGGATGTCAGATACACACCCAATCATCATGACCTATAGGCTTTTTCAACAATCCACTAGTGGTTTAGGATGTCATGATAGTTAAGCATGAACTAAAGGACCCACTCATCAGTGAGATCAACCTTGAGTCTAGGGAATTCATAGAATACATCTAAGCTTGAGGGATTAAAGGATGTGATGACCTTTCCTTATTTGTTTCTTATTAGTTTGTTCTCTACATCCATATTATTGATCAACCATCAAATGATCTCATTGCAAAGCATTACAATTAGTCTAGCTACTACACTATGAAGACCAAACCTTGTAATGGTCTGAGACACCCTAGAATTTGGGTTTGTATTGCATGGTTGTAGTGGAAGTTCTAGACATGTTTCCTCCGTGATAATTTGGTAGATTTTTCCCCATTGATAAGTAGCTCCTGAGTCAATTTTACATTCTATGGAATCTCCAAAGAAATACCTTGTGGCCTTCTTTGTTTTTGACTCTAATGACACTTCCCTCTCTAGGACAAATTCATGAACTACCTTATTTTGCTAACATTGACTTTTAAAAACCATATATGTGCCTTGTAACTCATCCATGTCAGTAGAAACACATGATAATAATATTAGAAAATACATAATTATAGTCTCCATGACCATTTCTCTGTTGGTTTCTTCATCAATCCTTCAAGGGAATCTTGTGAGAAAAACAATATTATAGATTTGGAAAGGGTTTGAGATTTCTCAAGGTTTCTAAATGCTCATATTTTCTAGCTCAATACAGTGACAATGTCACATGTGTTATGTGAGATGAAATTTCATTATGCAACATTATGTAAGTGACTTGGATAAATGGTAGTAGAAGTCTAACTACAATAGAAACTATTACCTTACCATTACCAAACACCATTTGCAAAACAAAGAAATCATACAAGAAGAAAAATTTTAAACAATGCCTATGAATTTAAAATGTATGTGGATTCATTCATTATTTTCCGACTTCGGTTTTGATTGGAAAATGATTATGTTGATTGGTCTGACTAGTAACATATGCTACAATTTCATGGTCACAAAAAGATAGGCATGAAAGCATCAGAAAATATGCTAGCATGATTATGATGGAGAGTCAAGATAAATAAGAAAACAAATACAACTTCTAATATTGTTGATCAATTCTACCATAATAATTGATAAAGCTAAGTGTTAGGGCACTGAATGGATAGGGTAAGCACTGATCATGGGGACCTGGTCTTTTCCTCTCATATTCTCAGGAACAATCATGTGTGAGTGGTAAATAATTGCGGTTAGGGATCTTCAATTTTAAAACCGGTCATGAGATTAGCGCTAAGGGTATAATTGAAGCATGAATGTGTGTAGAGAGATTAGGATCCATTCCCCTTTCTACTCAAAATGATGTTAAACCAAAAAAAGGACTAGACATGATTGCGTGAAGAAGAAATGTTGAAGGAAAGGAAAATGTTAATTTCCAAATGAAAATGGAGCAATTTAAATCTAGGGAGGAAAATAATTCCTTAGACTAACATTGAAATTGTAACTAAAAAGGCATTACTTGGCTTCCCCGAGACAATCAACAATGGATAATTGGAGCATTCTTTGAAGTGGGGGAAACTATCCTTCCCCTGACTATTCGTGATAGGTGGTTGGGTGCTTGATTGCACGACAGTGAAAGTGGAAGGATAAATATTTTGTCACTAGTACTTATGGGGTCAATATTCGATGAAATATCACGACGATAAGGATAAAATTGATCGTACAATCAAAAATTACTACATACTTATTAAAATTTTGATCATTTTTCTAGGCTCCTTAAGGTTCATTTTAAGTACGACGATTTTATTACTTCGTCAATCTTACGAAGAACGTTCATCGGAAGTAAAAAATAATTGTTTGAAAGCATTTAATGGTCATTTACTTGGTCAACTTTGACATGGTCAAAGTTCGTTAGAAGTCTAACGATGGTGAGAGATTTTGAAAATTTTGTTGTAGGTGCGACATGGACGTTCATGCACTACAAGGGGCACATCCACTACAATAACAAAAAACATTAAAGGACATGTTTAGTTATTATTCATAGTAGTGTTTCATTAGTACGAATATCATTACTATCTTTTTTACCTAGAGGAGTAGGGGACACAATTAGTTGGATTGTCGTCGGTTCCTTTCCTCTCCGAGCACCCTCATCTATGATCTCGTTGCAAGGAATTAAAACCGTCAGATGATCTCGTTGCAAGGCATTACAACTACTCTAGCTACTACACTATGGAGACCAAGCCTTCTAATGGTCTAAGACACCCTAGAATTTGGGTTTGTATTGCCTGGTTGGAGTGGAAGTTATAGGTATGTTTCCTCCATGAGAATTTGGTAGATATTTTCCCATTTATAACTAGCTCCTAAGTCAATTTTACATTATGTGGAATCTCCAAAGATAGGACTTGGGACCTTCTTTGTTTTTTACTCTGATGGCACTTCCCTCTCTAGGACGACTTCATGAACTACCTTATTTTTCTAACATCAAATTTTAGAAACCATATATGTTCCTTGTAACTCATCCATGTCAATAGCAACACATGATAATAAGATTAGAAAATACATAATGACAGACTCCATGACCATTTCTCTATCGACTTCTTCATCAAATTTTCAAAGGAATTTCGTGAGAAAAACAATATTATAGATTTGGAAAGGATTTGAGATTCCTCAAGGTTTCTAAATGCTTAGATGTTCTAGCTCACTACTATGATAATGTGTAATGTGAGAGGAAATTTAATTATGCAACATTGTGTAAGTGACTTGGATAAATGGTAGAAGAAGTCTAAGTACAATATAAATTATTACCTTACCATTCCCAAACACCATTTCCAAAACAAAGAAATCATCCAAGAAGCAAAATTATAAACAATGCCTATGAATTTAAAATGTATGTGGATTCATTCATTATTTCCGACTTCGCTTTTGATTGGAAAATGATCATGTTGATTGGGTTGATTAGCATATGATATAATTTCATGGGCACAAAAGGATGGGCATGAAAGCATCAAGAAATATGTTAGCTTGATTATGATGGAGAGTCAAGATAAATAAGAAAACAAATCCAACTTCTAATATTGTAGATCAATTATGCCATAAGAATTGATAAAGCTAAGTGTTAGGGCACTGAATGGCTAGGGTAAGCACTGCTCATGGGGACTTGGTCTTCTCCTGCCATATTCTTAGGAATGGTCATGTGTGAGTGGTAAATAATTGTGGTTAGGGATATTCAATTTTAAAACCAGTCCCAAGCTTAGTGCTAAGGGTACAATTGGAACATGATATGTGTAAAGAGATTAGGATCCATTCCCCTTCCTACTCAAAACAATGTTAAACCACAATAAGGACTAAACGAGAATGCATGAAGAAGAAATGTTGAAGGAAAGGAAAATGCTAATTTCCAAATAAAAATGGAGCAATTTAAATCTTGGGAGGAAAAGCCTTCCTTACACTGAAATTGAAATTGTAACTAAAAAGGCATTACCTGGCTTCCATGAGACAATTGGAAATGGATAATTGGATCATTCTTTATAGTGGGGGAAACTACTCTTCCTCTGAATATAGGTGGTTGGGTGCTTGATTGTGCGACAATGAAAGTGGAAGAATAAATATTCTGTCACTAGTACTTATGGGGTCAATATTCGACGAAATATTACAATGATAAGGATAAAATTGATCGTACCATAAAAAATTAATACATAATTATTAAAATTTTGATCATTTTTTTCTGGGCTCCTTGAGGTTTGTTGTAAGTATGCCGATTTTTTTCATCGTCGATCTTACGAAGAACCTTCATCAGAAGTAAAAAATAATTGTTTGGAAGCGTTTAATGGTCGTTGACTTGGTCAACTTTGGCATGGTCAAAGTTCATCAGAAGTTTGACGATGGTGAGAGATTTCGAAAATTTTGTTGTAGGTGCGACGTGGACATCGATGCACTACAAGGGCATATCCACTACAGTAACAAAAAGTGTTAAAAATACATGGTTATTTATTATTCATAGCAGCGTTTCATTAGTACGAATATCATTACTATGTTTTTTACCTAGAAGAGTAGTGGACACCATTGGTTGGATTTTCATTGGTTCCTCTCCTCTCCGAGCACCCTCATCTATATGCTCTGCCATTGAAACAAGAAAAATTTTAAGGACACCATCTGAGGGAAATATTTATAATCATCATATTATACATTTTAATTTAAAGGCACACATGTGGTGATGGGTTTGCAAACCACTAGTATCATGGGGTTGTTGTCCACCACCGTCAAATGAACCAGTGTTGCTTGCCTGCTTAAAACATATAGAGACATAATTGATTGATGGGTAAAATCAATTTCAATATATTGGAGAAGTAATCAACAACTATAATCTTTTCATTTTATTTACCAACTCATTTGAAGGGTCTATTTGTGTCGGTGATCTCTTCCTTTGTCGATTTTCCACCACAACTTGAAAGATGAACTTAAATCCGAGCATCGATTCTTATTTTGTGGTGGCACAATTGAATGTATCCCCCCGCATCGCATGGCATAAGATATGGATTTTTTCTTAGTGGTTGCAATTAGATAAAATTTGCATGATGATATGTATAATATGAATAAAGTATTTGGTACTTACAATTCTAGCTTTTAATCTCAAGTAACCACCTTGGCCAAGTTTGTGCTCACCATGTTTATCCAGTCTTGCCTTTGTTTCTTTTGATGTGTCTAGGAGCCTATGAAAATTTTCAAGTATGTTATAAGATATCACATTTTTTCTATAGAACTAAACTAAATTTAGCATATTCAATTAAAAATATCACATATTACCTTTCAAGGCCAAGTAGTGTCTTCTCTTCGCTTCTTAATGCACTCTTCTTTGTGTCCTCCTGTATATTCTTCCATTCCCTCTCAAGAATGGATAGAAGACGATCATAATTAGGGTTGTTTTTCAATTGAACCCTATATTGATCTCTGACATATTTCAAATATGTATCGGCCCTCGAGGTGATTTCAAACTTGTTAAATATATCACCAAACATGTCGACCATATGGTGTATAAGATTATTTTTCAAATATTTATTCTGGTCATTCCACCATGTGTGAATGGTGGGCCCGAAGATCTCTATATCATTTCCATGCAAGGTCATGTAAAAAATATTGTTTCTTGAAAAACGATATGATAATTAGATTAAAATAACATCAAAGATGTAGGTTTCAATCAAATGGTAGGAGTTAACTATTTAACATATTCAAAAATACCTAGGATTTGTTGTTCTTCAAGGGAACCAAGTTTTCATCCACCAACAACTTGATGGAGAGTTTTGCCAAGTTGTGAACATGTGTTTTCTCGGGATAAAAATGCCCTGGCTCCATAGAACCAATGTCCACATGAGATTCACCATGTAGACCCTCATGAGAATGGTCTAGCATGTGCGGTGGGGGTGTCTCATGGGCCCTAGGAGTTTTAGGAATCTAGGCCACATACGAAGAGGGAAATAGCCTCACAGGTATGTGGCTCATGCTAGGATGATGTGGGGTTTGTGCGTCACTGCCACCAGCAATGTCCCCATGACCAGGTTGTCCTAGCATATTCAAAATTGCCTATAGAAAGAAAATGTTAGATTATTGCTCATATAACGGTATTAGAAAAAAAATTCATAAATCAATATATGTCTAAAATAGTTTTTTTTTTCCATATTGTTCTATATCCTGTTTTAAAATTTCCATCCTTTTTTCCCCTCCTCTGTAAGTGGCCTAGACCTAGCTAATTCAATGTATTCCTTATTTTCCTTTCTCAAGGTCTTTCAAATTGTTTCCACGGGGTTGATGGAATCATATATTTCATTCCACGCAACATATTGCTTCGACGGTGTGCTCGTCTACATCAACAAATAAATAAGTTAATTCAATTATTGTAAGCAAGAATTGATATGAAAATCACTCTTATACCTACTCCGAGCTAGCCAATACCTTCCCATGATCACCCTGCCACATTATAAGATGCATGACAATTCAGTATGTTAGAAAATAATCTAAGAAGCATGAGTTATTAAAATGTATGTTAAAGATATAAAAAGGAAAACATTAATTACAAGTTTGGTATAGTGGTAGAATATGTTTAAGAGAATGAACAACGATTAATGATGGTGCTACAAGTATTAAGGGAGCATCAACTGTATGAAAAATTGAGCAAGTGTTCATTCTATTAGAGGAAGGTACAATATTTGGCCATATCACTTCAGAGGAAGGGATGGATCTGGATCATGAAAAGATAAGATCCATTGAGGGATGGTCAATACCAAACAATGTCTTAGAGGTGAGATCTTTCATGGGACTTGCGAGATACTATAGAAGGTTTATTGAAGGTTTTTCAAGGATTGCTCACCCAATCAATTCTTTGCAAAAGACGGGTGTGATATTTGAATGGAATGTTGATTGTGAAATATTTTTTTGTCACTTGAACAACTTATTGACAAGTGCACCAATCTTAAGGATTGTTGATCCAAATGAATATTTTGTTGTGTGCATCAATGCATGCAAGGAAGGACTTGGTGGAGTACTTAGTCAAAATGAATATGTGATATGCTATGAGTCAATAAACTTAAAAGAGCATGAGAGACACTATGCTACTCATGATTTTTAATTGGAATCCATAGTGCATATCTTGAAGATGTGGAGGCACTATCTCATGAGAAATAAATTTGAGCTGAGGACATACCTTAGTGGTCTGAAATATTTATTTGGACAACCAACATTGATTGCTAGACAAAGTAGATGGCTGGAATTCCTCAATGAATAAGACTTTGAGATAAAGCATATACAAGGAAATGAGAACAAGGTGGTTGATGCACTCAACATAAGGGTTCATGAGATGCATGCTACAACCATTGGCATGTGCAAATCTGATTTAAAAGACAAAATTTTAGAAGCTGCAAAATTAGATCAGCATTATGTGCAAACAAAAGAAAAACTACAACAAGGTAGTTTGCAGTATAAAATTGAAGATTAGGAGTTAGGAGAGGATAGAATCCTCATGTAGTACAAGGGGAAATTTTATGTGCCTAATTCTATGGAATTGAAAATTCTAGTGTTAAGAGAGATGCATAACATATCTTATGTTGGGAACCCAGGTTACTAGAAAACTATTACAGTTGTCAAGAGTCAATATTTATGGTTAGATATGAAGAAAGATGTGGTTTATTATATTGCTAGATATCTTGAATGTTAGAAGGTAAAGGTTGAGCATAGACATCCATCTAGTTTGCTACAACCATTGTCCATTCCTGAGTGGAAATGGAAAGTGGTGTCAATTGATTTCATCGCCAAGCTGCCCAGAACAATAAAACAACATGAATACATTATGATGGTGAATGATAAACTCACTAAAGATGCTCATTTTATTCTAGTGAAGCTAACTCATAAGACAACTAATATTGCAAACATATGTATGAGGGAAATTGTCAATCTTCATGGTGTCCCTAAGGCAATTGTTTCTGACAAACATCTCAAGTTTACATCAAACTTTTGGAAGGGATTATTCAAAGGATTTGGGACAAATCTGAAATTCAACACAACCTATCATCCAAAATCAGATGGGAAAACAAAGAGGATTAATCAAGTGATTTAAGATATTCTATGAATGTATGTGATGGATAAACCATCAAAATGGGAGATTATCTACACTTAGTTGAATTTTCTTATAACAATGGGTATTAGGCATATTTGAATATGATTCCATTTGAAGCATTATATGGCAGAAAGTGTAATACCCTAGTAAGTTGGGACAACCCAACAGATAGAGCAGTGGTTGGGCCATAATTTCTTAAGGAAATGGAAGATCACATGGTGGAGATAAAATACAATTTAAAGGATTCCCAAGATAGGAAGAAAAGTTAAGCAGATAAGAGAAGAACTCACAAAGAGTTTAAAGTGGGTGACCATGTATTTCTAAAAGTGAAGGCCAAGAATATCTCCTTGAAGTTGGGGAACTACTCAAAGCTTGCAACAAGATATTGTGCGTTGGATAGTTGGTTTGGACAGTTGGTTGTCATTGATTTCAACCCTTGGAGAAGTTTTAAATCCCTAGAGATATGGTTTATATTGATGGTGAGTTAGTTGTCATTGATGGAGTAGTTGATGTCAACAAATGTGATGGGTGAAGTCTACATAAAGCCCCGAAGGTGTGGTTGTGGTACCCTAAGTTGGTTGAGGAATATGGACATGAAGGATAGTGTAAATGCATGTAAGACATTGATAGACGGATATTCCTTGTCGTTTCGTTTCCAGTGATAGGTGGTATGACACGTGATTCCTCACGGTTGAGGAGTTATGAGGTCATGAAATTGGAAGCCCCAAAGATGGGTTAAGAAGACCCTAGTTGATTACAATATGAGTTAAGAAGCCCTTAATTGGTTGCAAGACATTAATGAAAGGGTAAAGTAGTTGTAACAAGAAATTTCAAGAATCCCTAAAGTTAAAGAAAGAGGTTACTTAGAAAAAGTATAAATACACCTCAAGAAGTCACTCATAAGTACATTCACACATACATTCTATTGAATATCTTCTAAGTAAGTAAGTGATTCTTATCTGAGGTAACCAAGGAGATCTAAGGTGAATTTAAGAGGGAATATGAAGTAAAGAAGGGAGAAATTCCAAGGGAGGATGAAGTCTTGTGATGATGTGATCTAAGACATATTATTTAAAAGGTCATATTACCATTTTCACTATAACTTATTTTCTTTAATGATTCAAATAACAAAAATTAGAGGAGGTTGAGAAAACATATCAAGGTACATGTGGTAAACATTTCATATTCTGGGTCGTTGTATTTTATGAGATACACGCTATGGAAAATAGGGTTTTGGCTAGTCCTAAAACTAGTCTCAAGCAAGTGTTTCGGTTAAAAAATTCATAACTTCTTCATAGAGGATCCAAATTCAATGTGACCAAATTAATTGGATAAAGTACAGTCTGTAGTATGTTGTGTATTATTTTAAGATCTATATATCAAATATTCCACGCGTAGCATTCTATACAATTTCTCTCTCTAGAATAAGCCAGAATTCATCAAGGTCTATCATTTTTTCTCTAACTTATTTTCTGGGATGTTCCAAGCAGTGAAACTTGGAGGAATTGGAGAGAAGATATTGAAGAATATTGGGTACAAGTTTCAGACCTTTATCATTATAGGTACATAGTTATGCTTGTTGAAAGCTAGGGTTTTTTACTAATCCAAAAACTAGTCCCGTGAGACTAAGGTAAAGTTTGATGAAGATGCTATTATGTTGTTGTTGAAGTTGAGGAAGGTTTGTAGGTCTATTATCACATACACTAGATCTGTTATAGAGTTACATGTATGTTTATATGTATGTTTTGAGGGCTACATGTTGATTATGTTATGGTGCATGCTTAAGGAAACTCTTTGGTATATTGTCGAGGCATTGGCACATGCTTGAGGCACATATTTGGTGCATTGTTGAGGCATATACTTGGTATATGATCTTGGTTGTTTGGTAGTTTGTTGAGGTACACCATTGATGGTACTTTCTTGATATATCCTATGGTACATGGTGTATGGCATGATTGAGTGATATGGTATATGGTTGAGATACATTGTTGGTACATGGTATGGTACAGGTGTTGATGTACATGGTTGATGGTTGAGGCATATGGTACAGGTGTTGGTGCATGGTTCATTCACTTGTTCTAGTACAGGTTGTGGTACACAATTGATGTTTGGTATGGTATAGGTTGATGGTTTGGTAAATGCTTTGGTACATGGTTGAGACACATATCTTGTGATGGTATGTTGGTGATCTTGGTGCATTCTTGGTAGAGACATCTGTTGGTGATGTTGGACATCTAGTTGAGAGTTGTCCTTGGTATATGATCCATGTGAGAGGATCTGGTTGAGTATCGCTGACAATGATAGGTTGACAGTGACAGGTTGAAAGTGACAGTGACAGGTTGACAAGTTATAGGTTGATATGATAGTGGCAGTGATTGTGATAGTGATAGTTGGTCTACAATTATGTTACAGGGTAGCAAGACATTGTAAGGAAAGGGGGTTGTAGCCTCCTTCCGGTTGGAGCCATAGAATCAAGGAGTTGGAGCTTTCTCCAGGTTGGAGCCTAAGAATCATAAGGTTGTAGCCTCCTTCTGTTTGGAGCTAGAGAATTCAAGGAGTTGTAGCTTCCTTCAAGTTAGAGCTCGAGAATGAGGGGGTTGTAGCCTCCTTTTGGTTGGAGCCAGAGAATTAAGAGAGTTTTAGTCTATAAATAGTGGTTTGTATCCTTCTTCTAGATGCAGTTGGATAATTGGGAATTTGGTGCTTCCAATGAATGCATTCTTTGATATATATAAGAAAGCATTATGTGGTTTTCTCCAATTTGGGTTTCCACGTAAATTCTGGTGTATTGTGTACTTAATGTGATTTTGATGTGATGTTTCTTATGTTTATATGCTCATGATACATTGATGATATATTGATGATATATCGATGATGT
>JASDQU010107501.1:29468-70642 GCA_032191745.1 Picea mariana | reverse complement strand
TCAGTATTCCAACATTGTGGACCATTTGAAATCCTGGAGAGGATTGGTCATGTTGCATACATTCTTTCACTACTTACATCCATGTGCATTAATAATGTTTTCCATGTGTATTTGCTTAAAAGTATGTACTTGATGCTAATCATGTAATTGATTGGAATGTGATTCAGGTGGAGCAAGAAAGAGACTTCCAAGTTTAGCCTGTGTACATATTGGATCATAAATTCAAGCTACTCCAGAATCGAGAAATAGGACTGGTAAAGGTCTAGTGGAACTATTATGGTATTAAATATGCGACTTGAGAGCATGAAGATGTCATGCGGGAAGAGTACCCACATATTTTTAAATATTTTTGAAGAATTTTGCTTGTACATGTGTATATAATGCATTGAGTACAATGCATAAATAAGGGAGAGGGGAATATAATACCCCTAGGCCAAACCCCAAGTTGTAAATGTACATACAGGCTGGAGAACCAGGATATTTTGGGCTAGAGTGCCATTGTAAATATGCTTTAAGGCCAGAGTGAATGTGTGGTTACAAGGATAGAGAGCCAGAATGCTAAAGGCTAGCAAGCCTATATTTGTAATATGTAATCACTATGATCATTAATAAAATACATCATTGTTGTAAACCAACCAGACAAGAAAAGTATGGGGGGATAGAACTACACTAGAAGAAAGAGGGGCTAAAGGACTTAAGAGAGAGGCTTAATCTAGGGGGCTAAGCGAAGGAATATAATAAAATATTCCCTAAAGATTTTAAGCCTAAGTTTCAACATGATGGTGTTTTTCATCCTAAGTCCTTCGGGAAGGACGAATTTCCAAGAGAGAGATTTAGTTGTTACTCTTGTGCCACTTGTCATGTTGTTTGCATCCATTATTATGCTGGAGACTTAGTGTGTTTGAGGACGCTCTCCATCATTCTACCATCATCATTCTCGGAGGAAGGGAACCTTAGACTCTTATAATTTGCACCTTACGACCATCACCATTTTTCGTACTTGTATGGGGAAAGCTTTGGGGAGAAACTGGTAACAAAAAATATGGATCTTGGACCTGAGGAAGTCGGTTGTCATGCCTGTGTGCGTCTAAAGTGGCGGGTTTTCATGCCCGTGAATATTCCCTCTGGTGAGAGAACTATTGAAGATTGTTTGTCGGTGTGCCAGGAAATTAGTTGCAGAGCTCTGAGACTTTCTGTCTATTTTGTTTTTGAAGCCCCATAAGGGAAGTGGGACAACCAAAGGACCATTGAGCAAAGAAGGGGTACACTTCCTGGGGTGGGACATGCATGTGGGAAATGAGAGGTCGTAGGCTAGTTGCATCAGTGGGCACCTTAACCGGGGATTTATTGTGTTGATTAGACCTTAGTCTAAGTCTTCCCTTATGGAGCTTCTAGCCTCAACTTGAGGGTGACCTGTTGTTGATAATTTATGAGCAACAAAGTCTATGGCTGGGAAGAACGTCTATGGTTTGAACGTAGTTGGTGATTTATGATTAAAAGATAATTGTTCTTATTATGTGTTTATATTCCAATTACTGTGTGTATGCTATATTAATTCTATATGTTTAAAATGTACATATTTATGTATGAATGTTTGTTGTTACAAATGGATATTGTAGCATATGCAGGGCATTTTAGGTAGTGATTGCATTAGAGATAATTTGAGTTTCTAGTAATGAGAAAGAATACATTGCAATATCAGATCTGTAATGGGAAGAATTCAAAGAAATTCAAAAATTCAATTGTGACAGAAGAGGGATTTTGTGTTGCAAGGCCCGACCTAGGTGGTTGGGGATGTTAGAATGTGGTATCAGTCGCTCATTGTCATGGCCCGCAGGCATTCTGGGTTGCGAGGGACACAAGTACAGGGTTGTGGGAGGGAAAGTCGGAGGGGGTAGTGGGAACGGGGGGGGGATGCCTAACATCGCCTTCCCCTTGGTTACACACCCCCAATTTTCCCGTTAAAATATAATTTTTTATTTTTTTTAATGTTTTCATTTCAAGTAGGTTATATTTAAAGTAGGTTATGCATTAGTTTTTTTCCTTAATGTGTATTTTTTCAAAAACTTGGGTGACGAATTTTTACTTTTTGTTGAAGGTGGGTTTTTTTCAATTTTTTGTTTTATTTTTTTTTGTTTGTTTGTTAATTTGACCGAACCTCTTGGCATCGGGATTAACCTGTGGCTTGAGAAACCGCGACTCAGGGGCATCTAAGCCGTCAAAATCACCCGGGGATCACACCCGGCCTGAGCCACACCAACCCTTAACATGGTTGGATTTTTTGTCCCTGCAGGTTTCGAACCGGTGACTTTTCAACACAAAGTGGCTTAACAACACACTTCGTCACCGACTGTCCTACACCTCGGGGACAATTTTTTGTTTTATTTTTTTAACTTGCTTGCTCGGGTTTTCTTTTTCAATTCATTTACTTTTAATGTAAATTATAAAAAAATAAAATTAGTTAATAAATAAATTTTGAAGTACCATTTTAAGAGTCAATATTGTTTTTTTTATCGGTGATGGTGTCAATTGTCCATACCACGATGTCAATTAAATGGTAATTTTAACTAAAAAAAAAGCAGTGTGCATCACTGTTTAGTAGTTGTCCAGACCACAATGTAAATTAACTGGTAATTTGAATTAAAAAAAAATTTGTGTGCATCAGTGTCCATTAGTTATACAGACCACGATGTCAATTAACTAGTAATTTTGACTTTAAAAAAAGCAGTGTGCATAACGTTTCAGTTCGAGGGTCAATTTTAAGGTTTTTGTCCACAGTGGTATCGGTTCTCAACGTTGTGATTTCAAACAAGTGAAAATTTTAACCTCTCCTCAAAAAAGGGTGTTACTGGTAGAGTCACTTTTTAATTTAGGGGTTGATTTTGGTGGTTTTGATGCAAAAAAGTGGGTATTTTGGGCCAGAGTTCTCATTTTGAGGTCACAGTTCTCGTTAAGTTGGTAACTATGTTTAAACATGGTGTGGCTTGGGCGAAGCACTTAAACTCAATAACTTTTTCTGAAATTTGGTGAGAAGATAGAGGAATGTGTCCTCTACAAATATATCCAAGTTTTATACCTTAATTCCGAAGTATGAGAACATAGTTATCAAAATACTAGGCCTCTATTAGTGCAAAAATAAAATTTGGAAAGTATTATGCACTAGTTTTGGACACCTGCATGGCATTGAATTTTGCTGAAAATTGGAAAGGATGTATTAAGTGCGTCCTTGCCATCCTATACAAAATTTATACCTTGATTCCATATGAGCGTTCATTGGTCAAAATGCTAAGCCATTATTTGTGCACAAATTTCTCTTTGTGTAGGTTCTGGACTTGGGCACAAGGTCTAAACTCTAGATGTTCTTCTAAAATTGGGTGTGAAGGTATAATATGATCTCCTATACAACATATAAAAACTTCAACATCTAATTCTAAGAGAGGAGTGTGCTCTAATGAAAATTTTAGGCCATCGTTGCTACTAAATAATTGAAAAACTTAAAATAAAACATAGAAGTGAAAGAAAATGTTTTTTTAGTGTGTAGGATTGTCAAAGGCTATTGATGTTCTTGCATTAGTGCACATATAGCACTGAAATTTCAAGTAAACTTTTGATAAAAACTCACCAATCCATGGAAACTTCTTACCTCAAAACTGCTTCTAAGAACTAAGCTTTCAAAAATCACTTTCACTTTCTCTAGATACATCTTCAAACTATTTTGGAAAAGCACAACCCAAAATAAACCAACTCTTCTTGTATGAATTTTTTTTCTTAAGATTAATCAACAACTTTTGTTTTTTGTAATCACTCCAAGACTCCTCTCACATGCATGATTCTTCTTGTTTCATCTTACTAAAAATCAAAATGTCATTAAGATAAACCACCATAATTTTTCCACATAAGATTTCAATACCTCAATCATCAATGTCATGAATGTGTTGGGTAGATTTCTCATTCCAATTGGAATAACCAACCACTCATACAAGTATTCTTTTGTCTTAAAGATTTTTTTTCCATTTGTCACCTTCAAAAATTCTTATCTAATCATATCCACTTTTCATATCATTCTTTGAAAAATAACTAGTACCATTGAAAAATATTTAGATACCCATATGAGTTAAAGGAAATATATATTTCCTAATTATTGTGTTTACAGCTATGGAATCCATCCACATCCTCCATTAATCTCCTTTTTTTTATGAGTTAAAAAAAATATATACTTCTTAATTGCTGTGTTTACAGCTATGGAATCCATCCACATCCTCCATTAATCTCCTCCATCAATCTCCTTTTTTCAGTGCAAGTAGAACAAGTATTGCACATGGGCATAAACTCTCTATAATCAATCGTACTAACATGGACATAAACTATCTATATTCAATCCTACTATGTCTAGTAACTCTTGAACTTGTTGATTAATCTCTTCTCTTTCAGTAAGCATCAATATATGAGGAGATTTGCGTAGTAAATGTGATCCAAGAATCAAACCAATTTCATGATAAATACTAATGGGGATCCCATACATCTCTGAATTCTGCAAACACAATACCAATCAGTGATGGAACACCATTTCTTCTTAGTTGGAATAACATATTTGGGAAAGGCTACAATATCAATTGGATAGTTGTTTTTCTACCCATAATGAGAAGCACTCCTATCAAACTACCAAGGCACTCTTATAATAGGCACTCTTATAATGAGAAACACTCAATTGGATAGTTGTTTTTTTGCAATAGTCTAAAAGTTTTATCTTTTGGTTGTTTTTCAGTAATTTTTTTCATTTGATTTTGCCCAAAATTTGGTGGTGAATGGTTGGATCTGCAGATTTGAGTGGTTAAGTTTGTATAATGTAAGTGTCCCATAGATTTTTCAGCACACTGAATCCATTTATACATTCAAAAATACAATTTAAACAACAAAAAAAAATAAAAAAATTGTTCAAATTTAAATCGCATTCCGAAAAAAAACCCAAAAATAAAACGTTTAACCAACACCGTTGTTTTTCTAACATAAGGGACCTGTGGGTTATGGGCCCACCACGCTTCCGCTGCGCCATTCTGATGGCAGATGAATGGAAGCTTCTCTGCTAACGTGAAATTCAAAGACTAACAGCGATGGAAGGTATCCACCAAATAGATTACAACTATTGACACCTGCAATCGTTAAGGTATCTCCGTTGTCGTCTAGTCCTGTTAGTATACCTGGTTTTCGCCCAGGCGACCTGGGTTCAAATCCCGGCAACGGAATGAGGGACTTTGTTTACAAGTATGGACAAATGGGAATGAATCATCGGTTTTCCGAGCAAATTTGGACGGAGTGGGCGGCATGTACTTTTTCTTCTTAAACTCCACTCTCCAGTGACGGAGATGCAGAAGCGCATTTTGCTACTGAATTCTTATCCCTCAGAAATATGAAACCTCCTATTGAAATACTTCCTAGTGTCTACATAGATTTTATCGAATATCGAGTGGAAAATGATCTGTTATCACCAAATTCATGCTTCAGCGCCTAATATCGAATGGGAAATGATATGTTTATCACCAAAATCTTCGAATAAACCCTCAACTCAATCCTTAAATGGGTAGAGGATAAGCGGCTTAGATCGAGTTAGGGCATATAATCAAATCCTTGATGATGTTCTCTGTATTCTTATATACGTTCCTTTCTTCGTGACAGACCCGTGGTCAATTGTGCTTATCATTCGCATGGCCTTCATTGTCATATATTGCGTAGGCTGGCAAAAAATCAGCGTATGCATGGGAGCCACGAAGTGCTCATATAATTAACTCTATATTTATGCTCCCACAGAATTTGATAGTACACATGGATTGGTTTTTCGCTCGGTTGTAATTGCCATCCCACTTCTGCAAAATTGTTCGTGGCACATCGGGTCTAGCAGCTACTCTATGAAGACGAGAGCTTTTGATGGTCTGTTACACGCCAACATTTGGGTTTGAATTCCTTGGTTGCAGTGGAAGTTCTGGGTATGTTTCCTCCATGAACATTTCATCCCATTCATAACTAGTTCCTGAAAAAATTTGACATTCTGTGTCCTCCAAAGATTGGCCCTGGGGCTTTCTCTATTTCTGTCTCTGATGACAGTTCCCTCTTCGGGCAAGCTTCATGGACTATTTTTTTTTGCTGTCTGTGATGATAGCTTTGTTGGAAACATGTCTCTGATGATAGTTTTGTTGGAAACATGTTGAAGAATTTCTTCATGCAGTCACATGCACATGCAGCTATGTTAATGAGCATGTATGCAATCTATTTATGAACTGTTCGTGTAATTATGTGATCTTTTTATGATCAGTCTGTGTAGCTCAGTGATAGATGTTATATATATCAGCATACTCATAGAGGTGTGAGTGTGTGAGTGCAATGTGTAGTGAGTGTGTGAGAGCAAGACACAATATTGAGGTGTTGTGTGTATGAGAGGAGAGGATGGTTGTATGCCTGGTTTGACTATTGTAATTCTCCCTTGAATAAAAGAATACCGATTATCATTGCCTGTGGTTTTTTCCCTCATTGGGTTTCCACATAAATAACTGTGTCAAATTGTGAGATTATTGTGTTTTATTTAATACGTGTTTGATCTTCCTTATACTCTGTTTTATGATATATTTTGCTTTTGCTACCCAACAAGTGGTATCAGAGCGGATTGAGTAAGTGCCGCAAATGAGCCAAGGCAAATTGAGTATAGGTCTCCTGTAAATACAAGAAGACCTGATTGAGTGAATAGCAGATCATCAGCACTCCCCAAACCCCAAACAATATTACAGGCGCACTGACACTCTCAAACTTAAAAAATTCTGATTTCCCCAAATCAACGCACGCAATTTGTGCACCACAAAACACAAAACACTGGCATATGGACGCTCCCTCATCCACACTAAAAGAGGGTTGATCTCTAAAACTAGCGCTCCCTTTCCACCCACAAAGCAGCCCTAATTTTTAAAGGAAAATTTGCATGGTTTAAGAAAAATTCGATGGTATAAAAGAAAATTTGCGTGGTTTAAAAAAAAATCGATGGTATAAAAGTCGAAGGGGCTTTTGTTTTATTAAACACTTTATATAAAGGAGAGGTTGAAGTTTTGGTTGTCTTATTATGCATGAAAATAATAAGGGGTTGGCCTGTATTAAATAGCGTGAGAGGATGTTTTTTAATTAAAGATGAGGTGGATAATATTTTAAAAGCACATATATAAAGTATAATATATGTGTTATATTATTTATTTATTTTTAATTAAAAGCTATATTTTGGGGTGTAATGTGGAATATAAAAGTATTTCTCTATTTTAAAAGGTTTAGTTTTATAAGTAGTGGTTTCTGGAGTTTTCTAGTTTTCTGTTAATGGTGAAAGTGCAGAGTTTTAAGTTTGAGGTGGAGAAGTTCAATGGTAAGAATAGCTTTGTGCTATGGAAACTCAAGATGCAGGATTTGTTTGTGCAACACGGATTGCAAAAGGCATTGGCCAGAAAGTCAAAGAAATCAACAAACATAATAGACGAGCACTGGGAGGATCTGGATGCAAGAGCCCTCAGTACTATTTGTTTGTGTATGGAAGATGAGGTGTTGTTTAACATCGATGAAGAGAAGACAACAACAAGTTTGTGGACTAAACTGGAGAGTCTGTATATGACAAAGAACTTGTCAAACAAAATCTTCTTGAAGAGGCAGTTGTACAGCTTGTAGATGAAAGAAGGTACGAAAATTGTTGATCACTTGAATGTTTTCAATACTTTGATTTGTCAATTAACTAGTATGAAAGTAAAGTTCGAAGATGAGGACAAGGTGGTTACGCTACTGTGTTCGTTGCCTGAGTCTTGGGATCATCTGGTCACAACTGTGTGGTTTAACACAACAGAGGTCATTGATTATGACATTGTTGTGGGAGCTTTGTTGTTTGAGGAGATGATAAAAAAATCCAGTAAAGAAACCTCAACAACAGAAGTAATGGTGGTCAGAGGTCGATCTACAGAAGGAAGGCAAGATCAGAAAGGTACAACCAGGTCTAATTCAAAAGACAGTAAGGGTAAGGAAAAATGTTGGTTTTGTGGCAAATCTGGGCATCTCAAGAAGGATTGTTGGAAAAGACAAAAAACATCCAAAGAGGACTCCACAAAAGAATCAAATTCAGCTGCAGGTATGGTTGATCAAGTTTTGTATGTATGTTGTGTCTCACCACCTATGCTCACATAGAAGGTGCAGGGCGGTGATGGTTGATTCACCGTGAAATAATAATAAAAAAATTGTATTTACTTTGGAGTTGTAGAAATTATTGATTGCATGTAAATGGGCATATGTTTGTAAGACCTGGATAGGCATGTGTACCCCTGGTTTATTAGGTCACCTATGAAAAGTCTAGACGTAGATTTAGGTAGATTGAATATGTGGGGAGGGGGGCATGTATGTTGAGTTATCCTTAACTCAGTGAAAGAGTTAATGAGTTAAATATGTTTTTAGGTCAAAGCAGGTGGTTTTTCGGGTCCATGTGTTTTGGATATCCCGTGGTATTGTGTCCATGGATTTGCATGTAATGAAGGATATAAAAGGCTTGGTGAACTCCATTGTAAATGGGCCTGGAAGTAAGCAGTGAAGGATTACTTGGTCAGTTTGGCCGGATTTGGTCAAAGTTGTTTGAATGCAAAGTTCGAGGTGGAGCAGTGTGTCTATTTTAGAAAGGTGGGTATGTATAAAGGTTGATGTGTTGATAGGTTAATCAAGTGTTTGAGAATATATGATGAAGGTAAGTTCATATCCATGGAACTTGGAAAGTATTGCAAGGAAGTTGGGATCGAATAGTCATGTTCAGTAATGCCAAGTTGCAGTAATACTTGTGGAAAGAAGTGGTTGTGTTATCTGGTAACTCGATCACTATCGGTTGCAAAATACAAGAAGAGTCGGGAAGAGGTATGGACATGCCATCTGGTAATTACTCAAATGTGAAATTATTCAGTTGTGATGCTTATGTTTTTTATCAACAGTCTAAGTAAGACTCAGATCAAACAGGAAGATCTTTGATATGGTGATGATGTTAAGGGGTGCAGACTGTGGGATCCTACTACCCACAGAATCATCATGGAAAAAGATGCAGTGTTTATGTATCTCCTTTTATAAAATCAAACATAGTAAAAGATGAAAGGTTCAAAGCATCGCTAGTAGCAGAAAGGTATTTGGAAGGTATTGATTTCCATGAAAGTTTCTCACCAATTGTTAAAAGCTTATTTCTATTCATGTTGTGTTAGCACTAGTTGTGATAGTACAACTAGATGTTAAAATTGTTTTACATGGAGTTTTTTGGATAAGGGGATGTATATGGAATAACTAGAACAGTTAGTTCAGAATCGCAACAGAAGGTTTGTTTGCAAACTCAAAAATCATTGTATGGTCTGAAGCATGCTAGGAAAATGGTACAAGATGTTTGATTCCTTCATGGTGAGCTAAATTTTATAGGAAGTGAGTATATCCATTGTGTTTATGGTATATTAATTATCTTGGTGTTATATGTTATGCTTGTTGCAAGAACAAGCATGGTTGAGGTCAACAAGTTGGCTCAGTTGGTTAGGATGTTTGTTATGAAGGATCTGGGAGTAGAAAAAAAAAATCTTGGGCATGGAAATACACAGAGACAAGAAATATGGTAAGCTTGGTTATCACAACAAAAGTATGTGGTGAAGATACTCAGGAAAATTGGTATGAATAATATGAAACAGGTAAAATTCCTTTGGCTTTCCATTGTAAGTTCTCTTCAGGTTTATGTCTTAATTGATGAAGAAGAAAAGGGTTATATGTCTCGAGTATTATATGCTAGTAGGAATTTTGATGATTGCGATGGAGAAATGGTCAGCATTTCACATGTAGTTGGTGGTGTCAATAGACACATGGAAAAACCAGGTGAAGAGCATGAAAATGGGTGCTTCAAACACATAAGCACAAGTATCACCTACAGTGGTTGCAGTGATTTGGTCTGTGGTTATGATTCATGAAATTTGGACAAGTGCATCGGTTTATTAGACAGGTTACTAATGGAGACAGAATGGTCCATGCTAGAGTGAATCGTGCAAGCATGTTCACGTAACGATATTTTTAGAGAAGTTGCGGAGCTGTGGTGTTTGGATTCTCTTGGCTTGTAGAAAAGGTGATGAATTAATTAAGGGCATGATATATCAGGTAAATTGTTGTCAAGGTGGAGATTTTTGGAAACATGCCAACGAATTTCCTCATGCGGTCACATGCACATGCATACAGCTATGTTAATGCGCATGCATACAATCTATTTATGAATTGTTCGTGTAACTATGTGATCTATTCACGATCAGTCTGTGTAATTGAGTGATAGATGTTATACATACAAGCATACCCATAGAGGTGTGAGTGAAATGTGTAGTGAGTGTGTGAGAGCAACACACAATACTGAGGTGTTGTCTGTATGAGAGGAGAGGATGGTTGTATGCCTGGGTTGGCAATTGTAATTCTCCCTTGAATAAAAGAATATCGATTATCATTGCCTGTGGTTTTTTCCCTCATTGGGTTTCAACATAAATCACTATGTCAAATTGTGGGATTGTTGTGTTTGGTTTAATGCATGTTTGATCTTGCTTATGCTCTGTTTTATGCTATGTTTTGATTCTGCTTCCCAACAAGTTCCCTCTTTGGTCCAGCTTCATGAACTACCTTCTTTTGCTGATGTTGCCTTTTAGAATCCATACATGTGCCCTAGAACTCATCAATGTCAATAACAATGCACACTAGTAAGATTAGAAAATGCATAATGACAATGTCCATGACCATTTCTTTGTTGGTTTCTTCATCTTTGTCAAACTTTAAGGGAATCTGATTTGGAAAGGGATTGAAATTCTTCAAGGTTTCTAAATGCTCTCATTTTCTGGCTCACTACAGTGACTATGTATTATGTGAGAAGAAAATTCATTATGTAGCTCTATGCAAGTGACTTGGGGAAATGGTAGCAGAAGTCTAAATGCAATAGAATTTATTACCCTAACATTCCTACACATCATTTCCGAAAAGAAAAAATCATCCAAGAAGCAATTCTCTAAATAAATAAGTTAGTTTCCAAATAGTGCCTATGAATTTAAAATGTATGTGGTTCATTCTTTATTGGCAACTTCTCTTTTGATTAGAAAATGGTTGTGTTTGATTAGAAAATGGTTGTGGTTGATTGGGTTGACTAGCCTATGGTACAATTTCACGAGCATAGAAAGTTGTGCATGAAAGCATGACAAAATTTATGAGCTTAATTATGATGGAGAGTCTGGATATACAAGAAAACAATGTCGACTTCTAATCCCATAGATAAATTATACAATAAGAATTGATGAAGATAAGTGTTAGGGAACTGAGTGGCTAGGGTAAACCCTACTCCCATGGGGACTAGTAAACCCTACTCCCATGGGCACTTGGTATTCTCATGCCACAACCACAATCAGGGGAATGGTCATGTGTGAGTGGTAAACAATTGTTCTTAGAGCTCTTCAATTTTGAAATCAGTCGCAAACTTAGTATTGATGGTACAATTGAATTGTGAATATGTGCAAAGAGCTTATGTTCCATTCCCCTTCCTTCTCGAAACTATGTTAAACCATAGTAAGAACTCAATAGGTATGCGTGAAGCATAAATACTGAAGGAGAGGGATATGCTTAAATTACCAAATGAAAATAGAGAAATTGAAATCTAAGGAGGAAAACCTTACTTAGATTGAAATTGAATCTATAATTGAAAAGGAATATTTAACTAGCTTCCCTGAGACAGTTGTCAATGGATGTCTCAGTTGTTAATGGATAATTAGAGCGTTTAGAAGTGGCGGAGCTATCCTTCATTTGATTATTGGAGACAGTTGGTTGGGTTCTTGATCACGCGACAATGAAAGTGGAAGGGTAAAGATTATGTATAATAAACTCTTTCTTATGTTTCACTTTTACCCTTGACACTTCCTAATCTAGGCATTGTCATTCCTTTCGCTATTTTTATACATTCATCTTTTGTTGACTTCCATTTTTTTCCTTACTGCACATATTCTCAAGGTTGAAGATTTTCCAAATTTTGTCGTTTTTTATGTGTCTTACCTCACCAAATCTTTAAAGTTTGGTGCCCTTGCAATGCAACAACATTTGTTGTGGGTCTTTTGTTTGTTTTGTTTATAACAAATATGATTCTTTGACAAATCACAAGATGCAAACTTTGAACTACTATGTTGTGTTACTTCATCCAAACTATTTGATCCTTAGTTTGGTCATTGTATGGTGCATTCTCAAAAAAATTATTCTTGCACCTTATCGTAAGGTTTGAAAACTTTCAACCTTTTGACCCTAGCGATATGGCACGCGTTATCCAAATTTTTCATTTCATAATTTTTACAAAATGTTCTTCAACAATTTCATAAAACCTTTTATTCTGCAATGTATCGCAATATCCCAAAATTTTGATTTACGTGCCACTTGGCCTCGTCATGTTTTATCCAATTTATTTATTTTTGTTGAGAGGTGCATTTCACGAATTTTTCCTCTTTGTGCCTTGTCGCAATGTTAAAGATCTTCCATATTTTGTTTCCTTGTGATATGATGCATTTTTCCTAGAATTCAAACTTTACGCTTTGTCTTCCCTTGCAGAAATTTCTTTGACGCACTTTTCACAAAGTTAGAGAATTTCAACTTTCTATCTATTATAAAAATTTTGAGGTCAAAAATAAGTCTCAAAACAAAAAATGTGTTATCAACATCAACTTTAAAAGAACAAATAAGATTCAAGATGATGATGTCAACCATAAAGGTAAATAGTTTTGGAGGGAAGTAAAGAAAACTACATGTTTTTATCATATTTTTTACTTATTTCCTTATAGGTTGTAATGTCCCTTTCCAAATGATCTCTCCAAGAGATTGAGTAATATACTAAGTAGTCCCCGTAGGTCATAGTCATGGGAAAAGGGGATTAATTAATTATTTAATGTCATTGGAGTGGGAAAAACAATTTTTTTAAAAGGTGACATTAAGTAATTAAGAAAAAAGGTGTTTTAAGTGACCTTGAGTTAATAAAATCAATTTACTTTATTAAAAGGGTAAAAGGGTCAGGAAAGGGTCAACAAGGAAATAAAAGGAGAATGAGGGTGTCTCTCTCATTATGCAATTGTTATTTTTCTAAAAATGAAATTGAGAGAGCTCTTGTGGCTTTTACCTCTTGGGACGAAAAACCCTAGAGACAGAGATTGGTTTCAATGGTGAGACCATCCACCCTAGCTGGTCATAAAGATAAGCTCATTCATGTCTTTTCATTATGTTTCATTTGTGACAGATTTCATCTTATTGTGGTTGATTTATTTTCTTGTGGCTGAGTTCTCCATTGGTAGTTCAGTACTTCTCCTTGTGGGTCGAGTTGCTAGTGTGGGGAGGTCAAGATTTCTTGAAGGGGTCGAGCCATATTGTAGGAGGTCAATTTGGGTATAGTGAGGTTGAGTTCCATTGTAAGGATATCAAGTTTCCTGCCTAGAGTTTGTATCCTTTTACTGGAGGCTGATTGAGCATAGTGTGGAACTGATATTGGTCAAACGGGGGGGGGTTATTTCTCCATCTTGGGAGATTACTTTCTATTGGGGTTATTGTCCTTGCAGGAAAGTTGATTTACTTGTTGTTGGGGATGAATTGTGCATGCTAGGAAGTCAAGTACAAAGGGATGTCACCTACATCATGTTCATTAAGTATTGAAGTCATTGCATTTACATTTGTTGGGCCGAATTCCTCCATCTATAGGACTGTTGTCACATGTTGGGGTCTTTGCTCTATAATGTCACCTATCAGATTATAAATCTTAGCATTTGTAGAGGAAACACACCAGATATAGACCATGTTTTGCATTAACTTTTATTATATTGTTTCTTGGAGTTTTCTAATGTATTTTTTCATCATAGATATTTAATAAAATAAATATTTTGGAGCCTCTACATTGATGTTTTATTACAAATCACAATAGGGTTTAGAATCTCAGATAAATTTTGGATAGCATGTTTGTATACAAACTATTTGGAAAATTGTCTACATCGTAAAACTAAGAAAAATTATCAAAAAAATAGTGGGGACATTACAATGGTATCATAGCCTCATCCTTGCCAACCTGAGGGGGCTTATTATTTCATGAGGCAAGGAGACGAAGGATATATCACTTACATAAGTAGAAGGTAGTGAGGATCAAAAAATATTTTTAACCAAGAAGTAGAAGAAGAGGAACAACAAAAGGCAAAACCAGAAGGAAACATGGGGGACAACAATAATGAGGATAGGGATATGTAGATCCTAGAGGTTTTAGTCAGTGGGTAGCAACAATTGGTACAAATAATTACACAATTAATTGCCAACACCTAGGAAAATCAAAACCATAGGGGTAACAATGGTGTAGGGGGTTCCAATGGGCACAATGGGAATCAAAACCATGGGGGTTCCAATCATGGGAACAATGGGAATCATGCAAAAGGAAACAACAATAATATTCCCGCACAATTTGGCACTAGGACCACTAGTAGAATAATTCGTATACCTCTTATGCATTAGTTCTTGGGGGATCAACAAATAGGAAATCAAGGGAAGCAAGGACAAAGTGAAACCTTTGATGATTATTGGAGGGAGTACCAGGATCTTGGTGAGGATTTCCATGCAACCATGTCACTATAGGACTATTGTACCATCCAATACAGGAACATACCAAGGGATTTCAACAAGGGTCTGCAGAGCATTGATCTCATGCAAAAGCTTGGAAAGTTATCCATTCCTTCCTTCGATGGTTCCAACAAATGCACAGCTAGAGCATGGGTACAAAAGTTGGACACATACTTCCAACTCAACCCTGTGACGATAGAAAAAACAATCAAATTCACTACCTTGCACTTGGATGGAGAAGCCCATGAGTGGTGTTACCATGGATTAGTCATTATAGGACATGCTTGCATTACCTCCTATCTAGACTTCACATAGAAGTTGATGGAGAGGTTTTACAAGAAGGATCCATAATTACATTTCAAGGAGTTGGCACAACTCAAACAGGTGGGGACATTGGATGCCTACATTACATAGTTTCAGAGCCTTGTAGTCACGGTGATAGATATATTTGAGCAGAGGCTAGTGATGTTGTTCTTTGAGGGTTTATCCAAGCCACTACATGGTTGGGTGAAATCCTTCAAACCAAATACTCTACAAGATGCCATCATTAGGACATAGGATATGGAGGATGTGGTCCCAAGGAAAAAATCTTTCTCCAAGCCTTTCATTCCCCAGAAAAATGAAGATAAGAAACATTTTCAAAAAGAGTGGACGGGAAAGGAAAACTTGGATGAGGTGACTCATAATGAGTTGAGGAGAAATAAGTTTTTCTTTGGTTGCAAAGAGCCTTGGGAACCAGGACACAGGTGCATGGAAAAGGGTAATTTACACTACATAGAGGTGCACTTAGGTAGTGATGAGGAAGAGGAGGAAGTTGCACAGGAACAAGGAAACGATCAAGGAGGCTCAAGTGATGAGTGGCCTTGTGAGGAGGCTAAGGGTGTGATTATTTCCAGGCTACTAGGAACACCTATACACAAGAACAGGGAAACGATCAAGGAGGCTCAATTGATGAGCGACCTTGTGAGGAGGATAAGGGTGTGACTATTTCCAGGCTATTAGGAACTCCTATTTACTACATTTTTAGAGTTAGAGGGGTACTACAAGGACATTGTGTCACAAATTTGATTGATGTTGGGGCGACCCACAACTTCATCGATGCAGCATTGGTGGCCAGGAGACACATGGCTACAAAGAACTTCGAGGGGTTCAGTTTGGTAGTGGCTGATGGATTTACTATGACATGCATGTAGAAGATTTCAAGGTTGGTCTTGACGTTGGGAAACTATAGTTTGACCAAGGATTTTATGTGGTTGATCTAGCGGAAACCGATATAGTTTTGAGTGTTTAGTGGCTTCATTCCTTAAGGGAAATCACAATAAATTACCAGGTAATGGAGATGAAGTTGAATACAACAAATGAAAATAAGATTGTACTAAGGTGAATGTAAAATGGTGGACCTAAGATTGTGTTAGCCAAAATTATGGACACCATTTTTATACATAGAGATGTAGCATGTGCAGTCAAGTGCTTGATTACATCTTAGGAAAAAGAAAAGGGTCGATAACATCATCATGCATATATCCAAGCATTGTTGAGTAGGCATGACAAGGTTTTTGGAAAGATACCTCCAGGGAGACTGCCTGACAGGGGATTTGAGCACACCATTGAGTTGGAGGAGGGGGAAAAACATGTGATCACTACTCCCTATAGAAATCCAAATAAATTTAAGGATTAAATTGAAAAGGCTATTAAGGAATTGTTGGAGATGGGACACATCAGACCTAGTTCTAGTCCCTTCGCTTCTTTTGTAGTGTTGGTGAAGAAGAAGGATGGCACAATACAAATGTGCATTGACTATAGAGCCTCGGATAAGAAGACGATCAAGAACATGTACTCAGCTACATTTTAGTCCTGCATGAACCACATCTTCAAAAACCAGTTAAGGAAGTTATTGTTGGTGTTCTTTGATGATGTTCTAATATATAGAAGGACATGGGAGGAACACTTGGAGAATCTGAGTGAAATTTTGAGCATCATGGAGGAACAATCATTGTATGCCAAGGAGTCAAAGTGTGAGTTTGACATGACAAAGATCCTATAATTGGGTCATGTGGTTATTTCCTAGGGTGTACAGGCACATAGGGATAAGATTCAAACCATGTTGGATTGGCCACCAGCCAAGAACCTTACACATTTGCATGGATTCTTTGGGATATGCAGCTATTAAGTGGTTGACATTATTCCCTGGTAAGTGGCTTTCCTTGGGGATGGGTTTTCTACTAGGAACTCCCTTAAAGAGCCATTGTATTGTTCCTAACCATACTTACCACTTTCCATCATTATTCCCCTCCATTTCCTTATCTCTTGGGATTCTAGGGTGTATTTACCCAAGAAGGGGTTGTCCCTCATTCTATGGGAAGAAGGGGATGAAGGACCAGAGGGATTGATGTTGGGTAAAAGATAAAATCCTTGTATGAACCTTCTAGATGCTTTGCCTAGGGATCACCCAAGAAAGTAGTGAAACACTTATATTTGAATAAAGGGGACCCACAATATAATAAAGAATGGTTAAAAGGTTAGTTGAAGGATAGGAGGTCTCATCACGAGCCAACCTATCATATCCATGAATATCTAGTGGTATGAATTTTCCATCATCTAGTCATCAAACCAGAGTAATGGCTCTCAGTTGCATGGTTGAGAGAAAGGGGGTCTCATCACGAGGCAACCTTATCATTTCCACTAGGTGTTTGTGGATGACATTTCCATTATTTTGTCACCACGCCAGGGAAGTGATCTTCAACCTCTCCTTAAAATTATGAAAGAATAAAAGAATGCAAATGAATGGGCTTGGAAAAAGTGCATTGCAAATGAAGGTACCACACACCCTCTACAAAGGCACCCATGAATGAAACACTATGACCCCTTGTATGTCATGATCCCTATGCCCATTGAGTCTTGACCCCAACCACCTCACCCACTTTACATGGCTTGGAGAGGGATATCTTGGAAACTCTCCTTGACCTAGGGAAATATCTACCCAATAGGACACCTTGTCAACCCTCCCATATTCAATATTGACAAGTCGCATAGTGTCTTTGAGAAACTAATTGTTTGATATAGTGATTTTGATGCACATGCTTAGGTGGCTCATTTATTGATTGGATTCACTTATCATGATTTTATGACTTGAGATCTTTAGAGGGTGTGCTTGTTTGTCTTTGCAGGATCTAGCTGGGGGACAGTTTTGGAAGAACAATCCTAGCTTGGGCTTCCATGGGGATACAAGCCCATAGGTTGGATGTCGAGGTTCCACATGTCGTATCACAGAGATAAAATATTGAAGGCCTAGAGGACAACCGGATGGACCTAGCCCATGCTTTACTTGCCAAACGACTTGCTTAGGAGAAGTAAAACGCCACCTCCTAGGGCATGATGTCACTTTTGGGGGCTAGGGTTTGGTGGTGATGTAGCCACTCATTGACACATGGACATTTTGAGTAGGAGGAGGTCTTCACCATGAGGAGAATGCCTAGATTCTTGACATGTGGCGTTTGGAGGCCTACCAATGCTTCTCCAACACAAACGACTTCTTCTATGTGGAAAAAAATCCCCTAAAGGGGATACATCCATGTAAAATTAGGATTTTATTTATGAAAAAGTGAAACTTTAAATGAATTGTTTAATATTATTTTGTTAAAGGGGAGAATATTAGGTTTGTTGACCCGTAGTCTTGTGGTTTACCCCTTAATATATGGACAAGTCACCTCAATGACATTTTGTATAAATAAAAGATCATAAGATCTCTTTGGAACATAACTCTCCCTCTTGTGAGAGGATTTGATTTGAAATTTTCGCTATACTTGGAATATTGTGTCTCTTGTGCACTTTTTTATGGCTATCTCTTGTGAATGGTTGATTGAGGAGTGAGGCGCTAGCCTTGGATGAATTCTTTCTATCTTTTATGGTGGATTGTCTTAGCATCTTTCTTGATTTTGGTATGGTATTATACTCTTATGCTATCATTTTTTCAAGTCAAGGATTGTTTATCTAGGAGATAAGTGGGAAGTAAGAGCATTTACACCCCCACTCTAGTCTCCATCATTTAATTCTTAAAGTTCATTGATATTGCAAGGGTTTGTTTGAGTAAGTAAGAGGATTTACACCCCTCATTCTAAAACCATAACTAGAGATAATTGCCATGGAAAGTAAGAGGATTTACACCCCCAAGAAGGTAGCATATCTAGTTTATTTATTTGACAACATTAACCCAATAGTAAAGGAACTAGTCATCTATTTTTTGCATTGGATATAAAAAATCATTGCCCTGGGAAACATGATTTTTTGTCTTTTGAAAGATCTCTTGCTTGAAGTTGGTTTGCTACATTGAGAGGAGTCTTCCCCTACTAGGGCATCCCCTCTTTCCCACTACTTTACTTTCTGTTACAAACCCTAACCTACAACCATTAGGGCTGATCTAACCTAGATAGATAAATAATCCTAACTCCTAAACTAGCCCTAGACTAACTCTTAAATTTTTCTCATTTACTCTACTAACTAGGGTGCATCTTTTGGGATAATTGGTGTCATATTTTGATGGTGTAATTTTCTTATATAAGTGACTGAAAGATACAGCCATAAGGCTGCAATTTTCTGCATAAAATACATGTTTACAACAACCATCTTCTCTTGCCTCTTAAGTGTCATTTTTCAACCTATATTCATTGTTAAACTTGATGTTGATTTGCTCAACTAGTTTATATATTTGTATGCTGATTTAGATGCTTTATTTTCTGATATAAACTGTCATCTACTGCTGCAAATTAGGGACAACAAGACTAACTTTCTGATCCATACTAACATGTATCATTGCAAGTTAGATTTTCTTGTGTCTCAGGAAGGTACAATCATCCAGAGAAGTATTATACCTTTGTGGAAACAATCACTTGACTTACAAGGCATCTCTTCCCACATTTCACTCCATTTAGATTTGACCTCTAGGGGATCCAGTTCCATCTCTATCCATCCCCATCTCATTCCCCTTAGGGTCACCGAGATCACCTCCCTAGAGTGACCTAGATTCCCTTGGAGTGCAGGACCTACGTCAAGTTGACATTGGGTGTAGGATTCCCAAGTTTTAGCACTTGATTTTGTGGTTGGGATGGGATTTTACCAACCTACAACTTGCGCTATAACATATATCATAGGTCGTCTTACATGGCCTTTTATTTTTCCACATAGTTGCAGGGATCTATTTTGGTACATATCTTTTCAGTTCTCACAAAGCATCATGTACAACTTACAAAGTTCTCAAAGAGCATCAAATTCAATTTTATAGACATAGAGATTCATATGGTTCTCAACATCCCACATGGGGATCTCGTCCCCTTGAGTCACCATTGTTAACCCTTGGATTTTGACCCTTGAAAATCTTGAGGGTTAAGAGCCAACATGCACTATTTTGGTTGGCATTCAGATATTTTCCTAAATTTTAGCACTTGCGTGTGTCAAAGATTGGTTCCCATCAGAGAAACGTACATGATCGATATATGGTTGTGTTTTCTTCAAATATAAAGTTAGCTTGGTTTCCCATATATATAGCAGGTAGCAGGTGACCCTAATTTTTAGGAGACAGTGATTGGAGACTCATTTGACAGTTTTGAGCTATATATATATATAGCAGGTGACCCTACTTTTTCGGAGACAGTGATTGGAGACTCATTTGATAGTTTTGAGCATACAAGGTTGGTCCTTGAATGATTAGGAGCTTGATGGCATTTTTTTGGGTGACATGGAAGAACTTGTTATTTTTAGCAGGTTGAGATCCAAGCCTTAGATAAGGATTCTGAGTACGTAATATTAATCCTTGAGACATTCTAAGTCTTTTGGAACTTTTTTGGGGTGATTTGTCATCAATTTTTATTTTTAGCAGGTTGAGAATCAGGGCTTAGATGTTGATTCTAATCACATACTTGGAATCCTCTCAGAAGATCGAATTTGATGAGTATGATATCATTGACATGAAAGGAAATTTTGTTTTTAGCAGTGTCTATTTTTAAACATATGACACATGGCAGTGTTCTCCTAGTCATCTTGGATATTCCTATTTTTAGGAGTCAGACCCTAATTTTAGCAGTTTATATTTATAGTAGGGGTGGTTGGTTCCCAAGGTGACAAGTGGTAGGGTCAGATTTTGACATGTGGCGATGATTCAGTGTGACATGTGGCATCTTCTTGGATTCATTTGGTGAAGGGTTCATTTTCCAAGGTAAAAACATTAAAGTAAAATTAAATAAAGTGAACGAAGGGTGTACAGATGAGGTGGAAATCCCATGGAGATGATTGAGCCAATCAAGGATTAATTTTCTCTCCTAACTCTCTCTCACTCGCCATAACTCCACTTTCCATGCATCAATTCCTCTTAAATCCCATTTAATTGGTATTAAACAATAAATCCCTAAAATTTAGGGCCCATTCCTTCCCATTGGCTAACTCATGCAAACTTTGGCCAAAATTAGTGTTTGAGCATGTGTTGAGTTCCTAAATTATCCCTCCATGTGTTTCTCACTCTCATTAAGCCAAAAGAGCATGATTCAACTCCTCGTTAGCTACTTCCTCTTCTTAGAATGCACCCTCACTCTTCTCTTTTCCCCTCACACGTGTGGAATGTTTCCTCTTATTTCTTCCCTCCTCCTTCCTTGCATGTGCCACCTCACACACTCTTTCGTATCTTCTAGAACTATTATTCCATTGAATCACCTCTTTTAGCTTCCTATTCTCACACGTGGGATTCTATTTCCTTCTAATTCGAAATTGGATAAGGAAAAAATGGATCATTGACACAGAAACCATTGTTACCATTACTACCACAAAATTCCAGCCAGAGGAGCCAGAGGAGCCTGAAGAAGGTCAGCCCCTCTTCCACTCACAAATATGGGTGAAGGGGGGGGGGGGCTCCATTCCATTATTGACAGTGGTAGCCAGAAAAACCTGATCTCAACAAAGTTCATCAAGAGTTTGAACCTAAAAATGACACCACATCCTTATCCGTACACCATTAGTTGGCTTAGCTAAGGAAGAGACATGTCATCCAACAATGTCACCTATATTACAACATCAAAACCTTCAAAGATGAGGTACTGTATGATTTTTTCCCCCTTGAGTCTTGTGATGTTCTTTTAGGAAAGCCATATATGTGAAAGTGTTATGTTGTTTATGAATCTAGGCCCCATAGTGTCATTATTACTTTGGGAGGTCAACTCTACAAGGTACCGAAGGCAATACCAACTACTATGGTCTCTTTGATATCCACGAAGTAGTGTAGAAAGGTGGTCTCTCAAACTAGGATATTTTTCCTCTTTATGGTCTAGTTGGAAGGTGAATGGAAGGTCAATACAATTGCCAAAACCTTTGTGCAAGGTCTCTCTACACAACAATAAGAGGTGGACAAGATAGTAGAAGGGCACATATAAATATTTTCCTCACCTACTAGGGTTCATTTGCATTGTCAAGGAAAGCACTCAATTGATTTGAAACCCGATGCTCCTCTACCTAAAGTCCATGTATATAGGAGTTCTATTATGGAGAATGAAGAAATCAAATGCCAACTCCAAGATATAATTCTATAGGGCCACATTAGACCAAGCTCCTCACCCTGCAGGGGCCCAATTATTCTAATACAAAAGAAGGAAAAGACATGGTGACTTTGTATTGATTATGGATCCCTGAACAAGATCACATTAAAGAACTAGTACCCAATCCCACAGACTAACGATCTTCTTGATCAACTCAAGGGTGAAATTTTTTTCAGTAAGATTGATCTGAAGTCAAGTTACCACTAGGTGTCGATTGAGAAAACCGATGTATGGAAGGAAACCTTAAAGTCTAAAGAAGGTCTTTTCGAGTGGTTGGTTATGCCTTTCGGATTGACTTATTCCCCAAACACATTCATGTGAATGATGGATGATATATTGTGGACATTCACAAACTCCTTTTTGGTTGTATATCTTGGTGACATCCTCATCTTTAACAAAACCTGGGATCAACATTTGAAGCACGTTCAACAAGACTTGGGCACCCAACGATAGCACAAGTTATATGCCGATTTGGAGAAGTGTTCCTTCAACATGCAGAGAATCCAATATTTGGGATACATTGTGGATGAGCAGGGTGTGCATGTGGATCCAACCAAGATCTAAGTCATCTACGATTGGCTAGCCCTGAAGACATTGAACGAACTTCGTAGCTTCTTGGGCTTTGCCAAATTCTACCATAATTTTGTGTTGGGGTTCTCTCATATCACTTGGGCCCTAAGCTAGGTGACCAAGGGTGGAGGGAAGGCCAAGTTTTTTTGGGCCGAGTCACAACAGAAAGAATTCAAGGATTTGAAATTCTGCCTCTTCTCAACACCATTCCTTATTCTTCCATACCTACAACAACCATTTGAGATTGAGACAGATGCTTCAGATTATGCAATCAATGTATTCCTCACTCAACATGGGCATCTGATGGCCTATCACAGTGAAACACTATCTAATGTTGTTCATAGATACCCCATATATGACAAAGATATGTACTCCATTATGTAGGAATGCGGACAATGGAAGAATTACATTATGGGGAAGGAAACAATCATCCACATTGATCACAAGCCTCTACAATTCATGCAGACATGAGGAAAGTTTCAAAATGACTGCCATCAGAAGTGGTCCAGGTACCTGCAAAAATTCCACTTGAACATCAAGTACAAGAAGGGAATCGCCAAACATGTTGCAAAATGCCTCAGTCAACCCCCTATTTTGGCACTAACCACAATTCTTAAGTCATGTGGAAATGAGACCTCTAAGTGGCCACAATTATACAACAATGAATCTGACTTTGTTTCTACCTATTAGACATTGAGCATAGTAAAATTAGTTCCAGACTTTCATCTCCAAGATGGAATGGTGTGCCATCTGAGCCATATATGTGTTCCTTCAAGTGAGCATGCAAAGTTGATTTGGGAATCCCATTACAGTCAGGTGACAAGACACTTTGGCATGGAAAAAACAAGGGCAATACTACAAAATCATTTTTATTGGTCGAAGCTTTGATAATAAGTCCACAATTATATCATATCTTTCACTTCATGCACCATTTCCAAACCTGTTGTTGGAACACATATATATTTCTAAGCTTTAGACTTTAAATATATTTCATTCCGATTTAAAATAAAAACAACGCGTGCTTGATTCTCACCGTCGATGAAGTCTTCCATATAATCAAACGATCCTAATCTCTTAGGATTTATGGAGCCACCTACTCATTAAAGAGTCAAATCACTAAAGAATACTTCAGAGTTTCAAGTTTCGAAGTTTTGTACTTCAAGCGTTTCAACATGCCCCACCTTCAAAGTCCCGATACGTGAAAAGCGTTCAATCCTAGTCACCATATACATGTATACCTTCCTAAACTTTAACACGTCACTGCGGGAAGCGACCCTTCGAGAAAACGACAGAATATCTAACTTGCAAATCTACGAAATGCGAAATCCCGAAATATTAAACCTTGGTTAAATAAACTAATCTCAATTAAAGGTAATTAATATCTTTGCACACTCTGATTTTGGATATCCACCATCCATCACATCCTAAATTCACGAAACCCGAACTCTCGAAATGACTTAAGCATTAAACAGAGTTAATTAAAGATTAAATAGAATTAGCAAATAATCAATCACTTCATGGTTTCGAGCTTCGAAAATCATATATCGAGCTGTTATTGGATACCCTGAGGTCCAAAGGCCTGAAAAGAGTTAAGGTTAAATATGATTAATTAACAGGTTAAACACTATTAGCTCATGTTAATTTTTCGTTGAATCGTAGTTCGGGTAAATTCAAATTTCATCTATGCATATCCCAATCACAAACTACCAAACATTAATGGCATTAATGGTCGATCTAGGGAAAATGATTTCAAATAAGATCTTGGATCACCACCCAAAATATTTTCATTAAGGAAATTAAACACCTTGTCAGTAAAGGTATACACAAATTGATGCATTTAAGGTAAAAAATATATTGCATTCTGAATCCCATTCATGTTTTTCACAGAGCAAGCTTTAGCAAGATAAGAAGTTTTACGCATTTGCTGTGATAGGTAACATAGTGTTGATTTTACTACTATCATGGCTCCATGGAAAATGGTTAAAGCGACTGGTGAGATCTCAGGCTAAAACACAGATGTCCTCTCAGACACATTGTCGAGATCTATGGAGACCATAAGAACCTAGATGCAGGTCTATGATATCCTACAATATGAGCTGAGCAATTGTCCATAAGAGTCAGATTATGAGGGAACCAAAACTCAGGCAACGAAGCTCAAATACGTAACCCAATAAGAGTTTCATAAGATAGCCATGCAACCGAGGCTCATGTCATGTAACGATGTGATAGGCTGGGCCTTAGAGAACGTCGACGTCTCGACCAGGACCATCCACAATTCACAGAAAGTTGTTGTTGGATCTTTCCGACTAGACCATATCCAGGTGATGTACAAATTGTCCCCAACATTCAAACACAATTATAATGCCTCTTTCTTGAAAGAGTTCGATGAAGAAGAGTGCCCATAAGGTGTAAGGAATTATCTTGACTTGATCAAGGATTGGTGGGTACACCCTAAGAAATTCATAGCAGAAACCCATGGCATATACACCACTGCATCATTAGACTCTCATATGATGTATGTGGCCATGATGCAATGTAGACTTTTCAGGAAAGATAACTCTGCTAACTTCCTGTTATCATGGGTACCGATCATGCATGAAGTTGCAGAGGGTTTTTCTTTCAATTGGGCCAAGATATTATTAGACAGATTGGCCAAGGAAATCACTGAATATCAGTCATTGAAATCCAAAGGACAACCCACCACATTTTACATGTTTGCATACCTTATGGATGTCATTTGTTTTATGACACCATTTCCTTTGATGGGCTAGAGTTGGACTCCGACCAGTGTTGAACCAATACATTTGTATCACTCCAAGTTGTGGGAGGATAAAGTGAAGGAATTCTTCTATGAAATCTGAAACTATGTAGTGGTGTCAATGCATATCGCTATATACGGTTGCCCACCTCCCAGGATTTCAGACCAGATAGTGGCTAACCTGGGAAAAATAGCAGATTGGTATATAGAGGAACACTTCTCTTACATCAAGGTCTTTGGGTGTTCCATTCCTCCACATGCCTTACCAATGTTCCTACCAGATCGATTGGTGTGTCAAGAGGTAGCCCATCAAATTGTGCTAGGAGGAATCAGTAAAGATCTCAACAAGGCAGTGCAGAAAAAAGTGTGGCCCACTTTTCCTTTGCAGTTTGGTACTTTTTCATTGTTATATTTCGACCACTCAAAGGTAGTGGCCGTAGACCTAAAGGAAATTAAGCTTGTAAACATTGAATTCAAGAAACACGATCCCCAGAAGGTCGTAGGAAATCATATGGCTCTTTACAATCTGAAGAGATATGAGCATGAAAATTCCCCATAGGATGAGATATTTCGAGGGGCAAGATCTTATCAGGAAGTGTTGATCCAATTCCACACTCTGGTTTCGGATGAATTAGCTGAGTTCTATAATTTCCAGATACACCGAAGAAACAGTCTACCCAAGGTCTTACAGGGAGAGGTTCTGACATCTCCAGCCACTCAGGAAGTTGGGATCTAGAAGTTAGAATTGGGAGGTTCTAGTGGACCAGACACTTAGGAAAATTTGGGGAAAGTGGAGGTTTTGAGACAGAGGGAAAATAATACACCATCAAATCAACTTGATGATCAAAAGAAAGCCCAAACTGAAGTTTTGATAAAAAAGGGAGAGGATGCACTGCTTTCTACACTAGAAAATTCGTCTAATAATACAATAGGGAAACCACAGACCACCCAAATAGGTGATCCTATTATGTCTTTGACCCCTTTACAGATCAGTCAGGGGAACCCAAGTGCCGAAGTAGTGTTCGTAGAAGATCTTACTCCCATTTCGGTTGAAGAAATGCCCCCTTTTGACTTATTCTTCAGCAAGAAGAGGAGGGTTGTATTAAAAAGAGAGATGCACCAAAAGGAGGGTGCAAATGTCAAGAGGCTCAGGGTGTTATGTGATGGACAAGCCTTAGAGGAGGCGGCCTTCGTTATGGAAGTGGTAGGCTCATTGGGAACTTTTTCTGCAGCAAATCAGTATTCAGTTGGGAATATGAAGGAATAATTGAAACATAAGGACCTATTGGTAAGTTAGTTGCAATTACAACTAAAGACAATGGAACAAAGTGTAAGAGATGAGAAGAATAGGGGTTTTGAGTAGATTAGAGCCTGTGACAGACACGAAATTCAACAACTCAAGTTCAGTCTCAACGAAACACATAAGAATTCACTGGAAAGTAGAGAATTGGCCATTCAATAGGGAGAGTTGGTCAAACAACTGCAGGCCAAAATAAAATTGACTGGGAACATGGAAGTAGATATGGTGGTTTTCCAAGCTCATGCATTGGAGGTGTGCGAGAAACTGGAATCAACACAACAAAGCCTTTTTACTAAGGTGGAAGTTGTCCAAAACCATTATCAGGCGGTGGACCAGTCTTTAAATAACATTTACTTAAAGGAGAGAGAGGCTATTACATCTTGAACTACTTTCCAAGAGGCATTTGTGTCATCAACAAAAAAGGAAGTAGCCATGGTCTCTAAATTGTCTCTTTCAGAACAAACACGAGGTGACATAAAATTGAAAACCTGGGAGGCCAATTTAGTTGAAAGTAAAAGGTTAGCCTCGGAGGTGAAGAAATCTTGTGAAGAAGCACATTCCTCACTCAACAAAGAGTCACTAAACATTGAAAGAGATAGTATCTCTGAAGCCCTAGGAAAAATCGATATAGTGAAGAATCAACTTGATTCCAAGACGAGTATCAAAGAAGTCCAGGCCAAAATCCTGCAATTGGAACGAATTGGCATTATCCAAATTAATAAGTGGATAGTCAATCCCAGTCTGAGGCTACAGTCTATATCTTTATAAGCCAAGAGAATGGAAGATAGGTTGCCTCACATAGAAATAAAGTTATATACTTTTGAGGTGAATGACACAACAACGCCTTCCAGGTTAGTGGTGCAATTCGTAGGAAGATGTGTTCAGTGCGTCGAGCAACGGAAATCGAGCATGTCTAGGAACAAATGAGACCACGTGGGCATGTCATGATTAAAGGCCAGATGTTTCTGAGCTAGATAATAAGAAGGAGAAACGTCTCTACCAGCAGACGAAGGGACAGAGAAGATGGGAGTGAATCTCTTCGGATTTTACATATTGTAATATTTGTTGTTTTCAAATTATGAGAATTCCAACCACTTAGGGTTGAGAACATTTTGTATAAAGACATAGTCTAAAGACTTAATAGAGGCTTCTTCTTGTCATATTATAACTAAGAAAACTCATCCTTTTGTGAGTATTAATACAAATGCAGACAGGGATTCCAAATTTTGTGCAGTTTGAGTTATGTTCTCCTTTTTGTATTCCATATCTCTAGTTTTATTTATGTCACTCCTTGATAAGTGAGTGGTTGCAATTTAGTACAACATCTATTGTAATCACGTTTTATCAATTATTTGATAAGAAAGCAGTTTTTCCTTTATATTTGCTATTAGTAAATACAAGACCTGCAAGCTACTTGGATCACTGTATCTTATATCCTTTCAAGGGTGCATTCTATATTTTCTTCTACTGTGAACAAGGTAATATTCATTTTTCATTGATGCCTCATTTTGTTTAACAATTTTGTAAATTTCTCCCACATCACTTGATTTTATTACTCGACTCAGACGACGAAAAATGACCTCTGTCCTATTCAGTTATTAATTTCATTTGAGGGTTAATTCTTGTATAATTAATGAAAGAAAAAACACCTTTTAAACATTCCTTAAATTCCTGATGCCTGAAATTATTCTTTGAGCCTTAAGTTTAATCTCAGGAACAACATCTTTTTGGAATCATTGCTGGGGACGGAGAAACGAAGTTATTTTTCCCTGGGAGAATGACATGGTAAGTTTCTCTCTTTGATAGTGAAAAAATATTGAATACATTTATAAGGCTAGATTTTATCTTTCACTTGGCGACTCCACTATAGATAAAATGGCATTCGGTAGAAAGAATACTAGGAAGAACCTAGATGATCAACAGACTACGCATGTATCCGATCCTAAAAAACTATTAAAACCAAGGGGATACCTCAAGCAGACTATTGCATCCACAAGTAAGGTTTACCAACCCAAAAATGTGTAAACAAATGCTAAGGTTCCACTTGAACAATCAACCTCGCAAGAAGGTTACACACAAAGCCACTTTGGAGATACATCAATTGAGAAACTTGTAGCTGAAACCATAAACCCCGAGCTGGTTTTACCTGAGATTAAAGCCGAGATCGATTCGAATTCCCCCTTTACTAGTAAAGGTAAAAGATCCCTTTCGATACCCACTTTTATTGATATTTCGTTGGTCCCCGAAGTAAAGGTTTTAGTTCACAAAAACTATGAGGACTATATCTCTTACCCTGATTCAACTCTTGTTGGTTCTCCTGTTTATATATCCTGTAAATCCGAAGAACCCAGTCTTCATTTCCCTTTTCCCCCCTTTTCAGATTTTCTGTCTCCTAATGGTCAGCTTCCAGAGCCTCCTTCACCTCATCCTGAGGCAATAGAAGGGTCCCTAGAAGTTTACAAAAACCCTCTCTTTAACTCCCGAAGTTCATCCCCTTGACAACAAATGGTTGTTGTTAGAGGAGGTGGCGCCGGAGGCGGTGCTGGAGGAGGAGGTGGTCAAGGAACACCACCTCCACCCCCTAGGATATTTTCCAAAGTGGCATCCAGATATGCTCCTTTATTCTTTCCCCATGTCCTTCATGATTTACCAGAAAATTATATGAAGAACTTACCAAAATTCACGAGAGAGGGAGATTTAACTGCCACAGAGCACATAAACATTTTTTACCAATTCGTTGATATTCTCGGCATTGAGCATGAGGATGTTTATTCAAGGGTTCTGGTACAAAATTTTGAAGGTCAAGTAAGAATCTAGTTTCGAGGGCTTTAGGTAGGTTCTATAGCATCTTACGATGCACTAGAAAACGCCTTTTTAAGGCAGTGGGGAGAAAACAAAGATCACTTGTATTACCTGACGAAGTTTGGGGCTCTGAGGAAAAAGAATTCTAAGTCAGTCCTAGAATTCACCCAGAGGTTTAATAAACTCTATCATAATATCCCAGCAGAAGTCAAACCCTCACAACCCGTAGCTAAGGTGACTTTCGCAGGGGCTTTCGAGCCCGACTTTGCCCTACTTTTGAGGAAAAGGAGATCTGTTGACCTCACAAGAATGCAAGATGACGCCATTGAAATCGAGTTGAACATGATGACATCAGGTAAACTAAAAGCGAAGCTTGAAATGTGAACCAAAGAAACCAAACGCTTTAGGGAACAAGCTGGAACTTCCGGATCTGGGAGGTTTACGGAGGACAAAATGGATGACATGGCTAAGATAATCAAAGAGTTATCAAACAAAATCTCCAAAATGGAATTATACCAGGATAAACCTGATCCTTTTTCTAGGAGAGATTTCAAAAGGAATCCCAATCCCCAGATCCAACAAAGACCAGTAAAAAACAAGGATCAAAAAATCAAAGCTCCTTTTAAAACATAAAACTTTATGCAAAGTGATGATGTACAATACTTTGAGGGGTTAGATGAAGATATTGACAACCTCAGTGATAACAATAAAGAACCTCATCTAAGAAGACAGGATTATGAAAGGTCCTTAGATTAATAACCATTGTTTGGAAACGAGGTAAGTATAAATAATATGGGAGAATCTGATTATCAAGGAATCGCCGAATCTATAATGGCCTAGAGATAAAAATTCTACAACTACTCCACCAAGGAAGATCTTATCGAGAAGTAAAACAAATGAGGCATCTCAACCATCGACTGAAACGCAAGCTGCCAAAACAAAGACAGTTGAAACGCAAGCTGCCAAGACAAAAGCAACTGAAACACAAGCAGCCAAAACAAAGACAGTCGAAACCAAAGAAACACAAACCAATAGACAAGAAAAAAGAGAAACGGAGATCCCAACCAGAGAGGACGAAAAGACGATTGGAAGTTTCAATCTGGAAAATGAAATTAATAAAATCAAAATTCTTTTGCCCCTGGTCGAATTAGTAAAAAATATGATGCATAGAAAACAAATTGCCAAAATGATAAATTTCTCAGATGCTAGGAAAGAATATGTTGGAAAGCATGGCAAGTTCGATCACATCTGGTTTGGGCCCTTCAAGATCGTGGCTTCCGAGGGAAAAAACTCATTCTTATTAGAAAACCTCAATGGGAAAATCCTTAACGCCCCTATCAACGGGCGTTACCTGAAGCATTTCATGCAATAATCAAATTCCAAATCACCATTGTATATACCGGTTTGATTTTATTGTTTTGATTTACAATTTTTCGTTTCTTTGGTAAGTTTTTATGTTCACGGTAAAAAAACTAGTTTCATTGATTTCATAAAAACAAAAATAAAAAAAACAAGTAACAACTATCGTTTCTTTTTTCATAAGTTTCTGACATTTCTCATGTTTATTTTTATACAGAATGTTTGCTAATAGTTGAGAGAAAAGAATGTATCATAAACCAACACTCACTTTTCAGAACATTGGCATTCTCTCAAAACAGGTGATAAATAAATGGTTTACTTGGTTGAAAATATGAAGAAAATCTAAGGTATGAACTTCTACCCTACTGACCCAAGTTAAATTTTCAAGGGGATGTCACTAAATATGAAAGAAGTCGCATCCATATAAATAATGTCACCTGATCAACAACCAGAGAAATATAATAATTACAGCCTAATCCTAAAATTATTCTCTAAGTTTGGATAAAAAATTAAAATTAAAATAAAAAATGAAATAAAATTTTGAAAAAAAAGAAAATAAGAATAAAAAGACCTTAAAGAAAATAGGAGAATCAATGAACAAGTTTGTGTGGGATTGACCTTGTTCGCAACAGAACATTTGAATATTCTTTCTGTTTTATTTTGCCCATCTTCAAGTTTTATTTTCCTATGATTCTCAATACCCCTCCCTAGTCTTCATAGAGAGAAGAGACTTCACCTTAACTCTGAAAACTCAGAAACATGTCTTCAAAATAATGTTAGGTGAAAATTTATATGCCCCTCTCAATTTAACTGAAAGAAAGTATGTCTAAGCTAATATTAATAAATTTATCTCTCTTATCCAGTTTTAAGCTAACTAGTTCGCTCAAGGTTGATCCCTAAATTTAAAAGGCCCCTATAAAATCTTCTCAATAGGTGAAGGTGTATTGAAGATTGAAAGAAAATTAGTTTGAGAGTATACTAAAAAATTATGATAGACCTTTCCTTTGAATATCTTAAACAGATATTGTCCCTTGTATGTTACATACAGATTGATTTCCCCCACTTCATGTATTAAAATATAAGATAGATGGTGAAAGGAAATTCATAAAATGATTTCCCCCATCTAGTCCAAGGAAAATGGTGAAAGGAAATTCGAGAAATCAATTGCCACCATTTTGCCCAAAGAAAAAGAGAGATGACGAAAGGAAATTCATTAAATGATTGCCCTCATCTCAGCATTTAAATGAAAAATTACTTATCGAAGTGGTGAAAGGAAATTCAATGGGAAAAGTAGATAACTTCACCGGAGTACTGAACAGGCTCGCTGGCAGTGAAGCAATATCTATGATATTTGTATGGTTGGCATACGTATTTACATGATATACTCTAACATCTAATCCTTTTTCAGTAATATTTACATTATGAACCAATGAGGGATCTCCCTAAGAAATTATGTTACATATACTTAACCTTGATACGAACGAAATCGATCAAAACTTGATATTCCGGCTAAAGTTACTTTCATTATCTTAATAAAATCTGAATACAGTTTTAAGAAAGAAAAATTTCAAATAGCTTGAATGAAGGTCATGATCTGATGTGTTTGAAGGTCTTCTAAGTTTCGGTCAAAACTCTTTTCTCACTTTGATTCTGTTTCAAATGTTTTTCAAAAAAATGCAATAATGACTCCATTTACCCAATAAAGGCACTTGGTCTATTGTTCTTCATCGTCTCGCAGGGAGACGCGATCCCTAGATGGAGCTTATGTTGGAACACATATATATTTCTAAACTTTAGACTTTAAATAGATTTCATTCCCATTTAAAATAAAAACAACGTGCGCTTGATTCTCACCATCGATGAAGTCTTCCATCTAATCAAACGATCCTAATCTCTTAGGAGTTATGGAGCTACCTACTTGTTAATGAGTCAAATCACTAAAGAATACTTCAGAGTTTGGAGTTTCGGAGTTTCGTACTTTAGGCATTTCAACATGCCCCACCTTCAAAGTCCCGATATGTGAAAAGTGTTCGATCCTAGTCACCACATATACCTTCCTAAACTTTAACACATCATTGCAGGAAGCGACCCTTTGGGAAAACGACAGAAGATCTAACTTGCAAATCTACGAAACGTGAAGTCCCGAAATATTAAACCTTGGTTAAATAAACTAATCTCAATTAAAGGTAATTAATATCTTCACACACTTGGAGTTCGGATATCCACCATCCATCGCATCCTAAATTCATGAAACCCGAACTCTCGAAATGTCTTAAACGTTAAATGGAGTTAATTAAAGATTAAATACAATTAGTGAATAATCAATCACTTCGTGATTTCGATCTTCAGAAATAATCTATCGAGTTGTTATCGGATACCCCGAGGTTCAAAGGCCTGAAAAGAGTTAAGGTTAAATATGATTAATTAACAGGTTAAACACTATTAGATCATGTGAATTTTTTGTTGAATCGTAGTTCGGGTAAATTCAAATTTCATCTATGCATATCCCGATCACAAACTACCAAACATTAATGTCATTAATGGTCAATCTAGGGAAAATAATATCAAATAATATCTCAGATCACTGCCCAAAATCTTTTCATTAAGGAAAGTAAACACATTGTTAGTAAAGGTGTACACAAATTGATGCATTTAAGGTGAAAAAGATATTGCATTCTGAATTCCATTTGCATTTTTCACAGAGCAAGCTTTAGCAAGATAAGAAGTTTTGTGCATTTTTTGTGACGGGTAACACAGTGCTGAGTTTACTACTGTCATGGCTCTGCGGAAAATGGTTAAATCGAATGGTGAGAGCTCGAGCCAAAACACAGATGTCCTCTCAGACACATCGTCGAGAGATGTGGAGACCATAATAACCTGGACACAGGTCTGTGATATCCTACAACATGAGCTGAGCAACTGTCCAGAAGATTCAAATTATGAGGGGATCGAAACTTAGGCGACGAAGCTCAAATACATAGCTCAATCAGCACTACATAACATAGCCACGTGATCGATGCTCATGTTGTATAATGACATGATAGGCTGGGCCTTAGAGAACGTTGATGTCTCAACCAAGACCATCCACAATTCACAAAAAGTTGTTGTTGGATATTTCCGACCAGACCATATCATGGGTACCGATCATGCACGAAGTCATAGAGGGTTTTTCTTTCAATTGGGCCAAGATATTATTAGATAGTTTGGCCAAGGAAATCACTGAATATCAGTCATTGAAAACCAAAGGATGACCCGCCACATTTACATGTCRGCATACCTTATGGATGTCTTTTGTTTTATGATGCCATTTCCTTTGATGGGCTAGAGCTAGACTATGACCAGCGCTGAACCAATACATTTATATCACTCCAAGTTGTGGGAGGATAAAGCGAAGGAATTCTTCTACGAAATCTGCAACTATGTAGTGGTGTCGATGCATATCGRTATATACGGTTTCCCACCTCCCAGGATCTCAAACCAGATAGTGGCCAACCTGGGAAAAATAGCGGATTGGTATATTGAGGAACACTTCTCTTACATCAGGGTATTTGGGTGTTTTGTTCCTCCACATGCCTTACCAATGTTCCTACCAGGTCGGTTGGTGTGCCGAGAGGTAGCCCATCAAACTGTGTTAGGAGGAATCAATAAAGAGCTCAAGGTAGCGTAGAAAAAAGTGTGTCCCACTTTTCCTTTACAGGTTGGTACTTTTTCACTTTTAGATTTCGGCCACTCAAAGGTAGAGGCCACAGCCCTAAAGGACATTAATCTTGTAAACATTGAATTCAAGAAACATGATCCCTAGAAGGTCATAGGAAATCATATGGCTCTTTACAATATGAAGAGATATGAGCATGAAAATTCCCCACAGGATGAGATATTCCAAGGGGCGAGATCTTATCATGAAGTGTTTAGCCGAGTCCAGACTCTGGCTACAGACGAATTAGCCAAGTTCTATAATTTTCAGAGACACCGAAGAAATAGTCTACCCAAGGTCTTACAAGGAGAGGTTTCGACATCTCCAGCCACTCAGGAAGTTGGGATCCAGAAGTTGGAAGTGGGAAGTTCTAGTGGACTAGACACTTAGGAAAATTTGGTGAAAGCGGAGGTTTTGACATAGAGGGAAAATACTACACCATAAAATCAACTTGATGATCAAAAGAAAGCTCAAACTGAAGTTTTGATCAAAAAGGGAGAGGATGCACCATTGTCTACACCTGAAAAGCTGGTTCTGATACAATAGGGCAACCATAGACCACCCAAATAAGTGATCCTATTATGTCTTTGACCCCTTTACAGATCATTCAGGGGAACCTAAGTGTCGAAGTAGTGTTCCCCCTTCTAACTTATTCTTCAGCAAGAAGAGGATGGTTTTATTAAAAAGAGAGACGCACAAAAAGGAGGGTGCAATTGTCAATAGGCTCAAGGTGTTATGTGATGGATAGGCCTTAGAGGAGGCAAACTTCGCTATGCAAGTGGCAGGCTCATTGGGATCTTTTGCCACAACAAATCGATATTCAGTTGGGAATCTAAAGGAACAATTGAAACAGAGGGACATGTTGGTAAGTCAGTTGAAATGCCAACTAAATACAATGGAACAAAGTGTAAGAGATGAGATGAATAGGGGTTTTGAGCACATTAGAGCCCATGATGGACAAGAAATTTAGCAACTCAAATTCAATCTCGACGAAATGCATAAGAATTCACAGGAAAATAGAGAATTGGCCATTTGGCAGGGAGAGTTGGTCAAACAACTACAGGCCAAAATAAACTTGACTGAGAACACGAAAGTAGATATGGCAGTTTTCCAAGCTCAAGCATTGGAGGTGCACGAGAAACTGGAATCAACATAGCAAAGCCTTTTTACTAAGGTGGAAGTTGTCCAAAACCATTATCGGGTGGTGGACTAGTCTTTAAATAACATTTACTTAAAGGAGAGAGAGGCTATTGTAGCTCGAACTACTTTCCAGGAGGCAATTGTGTCATCAACAAAAGAGGAAGTAGCCATGGTCTCTAAATTGTCTCTTTCGGAACAAATTCGAGGTGACATAATATTGAAAACCTAGGAGGCCAATTTAGTTGAAAGTAAAAGGTTAACCTGGGAAGTGAAGAAAGCTTGTGAAGAAGCATGTTCCTCACTCAAAAAAGAGTCACTAAACATTGAAATAGATAGTATCTCTGAATCCATGGAACAAATCGATATAGAGAAGAATCAACTTGATTTCAAGACGGGTATGGAAGAAGCCCGAGGTTGAAATCTTGCAATTGGAACGAATTAACATTATCTAGATTAATAAGTGGATAGTCAATCCCAGTATGAGGCTATAGTATATATCTTTATAAGCCAAGAGAATGGAAGATATGATGCCTCACATAGAAAGAAAGTTATATACTTTCGAGGTGAATGGCACAACAACGCCTTCCAGGTTAGTGGTGCAATTCGTAGGAAGATGTGTTAAGTGCGTCGAGCAAGGGAAAGCCAACGCGTCTGGGAACAAATGAGACCACGTGGGTATGTCATGTATACAGGTCATGAATAAAGGCCAGTTGTTTCTGAGCTGGAGAGTAAGAAGGAGAAACATATCTTCCAACAGATGAAGGGACAAAGAAGATGGGAGGGAAACTCTTCGGATTTTACATATTGTAATATTTACTGTTTTCAAATTATGAGAATTCCAACCGCTTAGGGTTGATAACATTTTGTATAAATACATAGTCTAAAGACTTAACACAGGCTGCTTCTTTCCATATTGTAACTGAGAAAACTCATCCTTTTGTGAGTATTAATACAAGTGTAGACATGGATTCCAAATTTTGTGCAGTTTGAGTTATGTGCTCCTTTTTGTATTCCATATCTCTAGTTTTCTTTATGTCACTCATTGATAAGTGAGTGGTTGCAATTTAGTACAACATCTATTGTAATCACATTTTATCGGTTATTTGATAAGAAAGCAGTTTTTCCTCTATATTTGCTATTAGTAAAAACAAGACCTACAAGCTACTTGGATCATTGTATCTTATATCCTTTCAAGGGTGCATTCTATATTTTATTCTACTGTGAACAAGGTAATATTCATCTGTCATTGATGCCTCATTTTGTTTAACAGTTTTGTAAATTTCTCCTGCATCACGTGATTTTATTACTTGACTCAGACGACAAAAAACGGTCTCTGTCCTGTTCAGTTATTAATTTCATTTGAGGGTTAATTCTTATATAATTAATGGAAGAAAAAGCACCTTTTAAAACATTCCTTAAATTCCTGATGCCTGGCATTATTCTTTGAGCCTTAAGTTTAATCTTAGGAACAACACTCGCCATCAAGAAACAGGGGATATACACCCCTCTGCCTACCCCCGATAGGCCTTGGGAGTTCATCTCCTTGGATTACATTTCCAGTCTACCTTCGACCAAGAATGGTAATGTATGTGTCTTCATGGTCATTGATCAATTCTATAAGATGGTAGTTTTTGCACCCAGCAAGAAGAGTATCATAGCCGAGGCCACTACTAAGTTCTTCTTATAATTTGTTTGGGTTCATTTTGGGCTCCCACAGACTATTTTTTTCAATCAAGACATTGTTCCTAAGTACTTTCTAGTCTATCCTATGGTTGATGATGGACACCAATATGACCAAATCGACTACCTTCCACCCACAGACTAATGGAAAAATAGAATTAGTCAAGAGGATGATTGTGCATATCTTGAGTATGTACAATTCCAAACATCTATGCACATGAGATGAGACCCTTCCTTATGTTCAACATAGCTACAACTCTATCGGCCACATCCCTTTCTAGGTGTGCTTGGGGTCCCATCCATTGCCCCCATTGATGTAGCTATGCCCATTGCAGCTACACAGGAATATTCCTCCCATATTGAGATCGAGGTTGATCGAGTAGCCAAATTTGTTGAGAAAATCCAACACATCCAACAAAAAGTTCATTATATTTTGCATAAATCCAACACCACGATCAACATTGGATACCACACAAGTTTTAGGTGGGAGATAAGGTATGGTTACATTTGTAGAAAGAGTGTCTCACATGAACCCATTAGAATCTTCTCCCACTCCAATACAGACCTTACATTGTCACCAAGGTTGTGGGTGAGAATGATTTTGAATTTAGTATTCTCCCTTTTCTTGGTTTGCACCCGATATTTAATGTGGAACTACTTCGACCATATTTTCCACCTCTCCTGGACACTTTGGATGTGGTCAAGAGCTTGGCCCCTACATAATTCAATCTTGAATACATTGAACATGCAACAATTGATTAGATCATGGACACCAAGACGAAGGGCACCCTCCAATAAAACATCCAACTCTATCGGGTTTTCAAAGCAAGGCAACTTCTTCGCTAGGGTAAGTGGCTCACTAGGAGTCAAATTCAACAAAAGTTTCCCCATCTAATGGAGGAACTTGACGCAATCGGTACCATTGATCCCTAAGGGGGGAGGACCGATCTAGGTGGATACTAGTGGCCACCCACTTGTTCCACTAATTCAAAATGGTTCCACACCTTGGCAATTTTTCTATGGTTTTTCGGGTCCCAAACTTCTGAGGCCATTTTGAGGCCCTAAACAACATTTTCTTGGCATGACAATGCCTAACATGTAGCGAAAGGCATATAATTGGGTATATAGAATGTGTACTTCTTGGATAGACCTTTCTGACGGGGTACTGAGTGCCCCAAATGGAGATCGTATGCAAAAGTTGTGCCCCCAAGAAGTTGACATATCAACTAACCACATTGAATCCCACACAACTTTTTTCGTTTCATCTTCTGGGGTTAGGGTTTTGGATGTTTAGGGTTTTTTCATTGATGTTTTATGTTAAAAGGCTTTTTCGATCTCTTTTTAATTAGCTTATTTCGAATGAGCATAGATGACACATCTCTCTCTTCAGAGATATGATACCACCATTCTAGATAGCTTGTTTGATTTGCATTTAACAGTCTTTTTGTATTCCAAACAATCATTAATAGAATCTGAGTTTAATTTCATTATTGTGTTTCTTGCAATATCTTTATGTATTTCGTTGTTATATCTCTACTTTCATTTCATTCTCAATATAATCTAGATAAGTTATTATCATTTTTGTCATCATTATTATTGATGTTAATGTTATCACATATAATTTTATTTGAGTCTTCTTGTCACTCACATTCATTATGTTGCATTTTATTTGATACCCTTCCTTTATTAGTCCCTGCCAAAGGCTTGGGACTATAGCGATGAGTTTCTCATTGACTCTCTATTAGTTTATAGTTGACTTTAGATTTTTGTTTTATATCAAATGTGTAACATAGGAAATTAAAATATATATATTTTTTAATAATAAAATAATATATTTTTCTAAAATTTGATTGGCTGATATGTTTGATGTGTTATTGCAGGCTTCACGTCTTTCAATGTAAACACAATTAATAGATTTGACAATTTCACACAGCAGAGCAAAGAGGGAAGGGCCAATTGTACTGTGGTCAGCCAATTGTACCGGGAAGGGCAGCCGACTACAAGATAATAAAAAAAATACGCGTCAACAGACTCATATATTGGTCATGGCCACTGGTTGCTAATTTCGAGACTCATGGGTAGGTATGGGTGAAGTGCCGAATAAAAATGACGGAAGAGCAAAATGGCGGTTGATAGATTGCTTGGTATGGCCGAGGATTCAGGCGAGAAGTGTCCCCCTGCTACGCAGCATTGAATGTTGCGGCAGGTGGTGGATAGGCCGTCGGGACTCGGATATCCTCAGCCAACATTGGCAGTTGTAAGGCTCATACGAGCGTCAGTCATGGCTTCTCACAGCATTCATTGCACTTACCATCCTTACTGTACTGATCAATATGGCTTTTCCTCTTCTCACGATGCACCGCCAGCGCTCAATAATCACAACCACACAGGGGATGATGTTGAGGACGGAGAATCATCTATCCTCGTTGGAAAATAATCACTGTATACTCCTCAAACGGACTATGTCAAGAGGCTCGAGGTTAACAATGGTGATGCCAGAGCTCGCCAAAAAGCTGTCTCCTGGATTTTGAAGGTAAAAAAGTTATCCATTCATCCAAAATCTCAATGCCCAAATGTAAAATCTTAACGTTGAATGCTTTGAACTTCTGTTAATGAATGCAGGTTCAGGCGCATTACTGTTTTCTTCCAGAAACAGCCCTGTTGGCTGCAAACTACCTTGATCGTTTTCTTTCCTGTACAGAAGTTCAGGTAGTTGATAAGAGCTTCTCATATTTTTGGGTTCTGTCAGTATGACTAAAGCATTTATAAACATATCATCTCTCAAATGATCTTCCATTCAAAATCATTGTAAACAGCTTGAATGTTGTTGTGTTCACAGCAATGGAAGTCGTGGGCGATACAACTAGCATCTGTCGCCTGCTTGTCTCTGGCAGCCAAGATGGAAGAACGCCAAGTTCCGCTGCTTCTTTCCCTTCAAGTTATGATAGTAATTATGAATTGAATGTCACTGTGGCTCCTGCTTGTGTTTGAAAATGGTGCTCTTATTTTGTGTTTACAGGTAGGGGAATCCGAACATGCATTCGAACCGCGGACTATTCAAAGAATGGAGCTGCTTTTGTTGAGTGCACTGAAATGGCGGATGAAGGCAGTGACTCCTCTTTTGTATATAGAACATGGCGGCCACATATTAGGTTTAGAGAAACAGCTTCACGGGGCGTTTATAATGCGATCCTCTGAGCTTGCTCTTTGCACTGTTAAAGGTATGCATGTTTACATACATGTATTTACTTACCTTTGTTACAGAGTCCAAAGAAAAAAGGTGTTGCAGACCCCTCGGTGGGGGTGTTTTGTTATTGCGCTGATGGTAGCAAGCTGCTTTGATTTGATTACAGCAGCACATATTAAGTCAATGGTGGCGTATACAGCACATATTATGCCAATGATTGTGTAATGGTGGTGTATACAGAGGTAGTGGCTTTTCAACGAATATAATGTTAACGTTGATTGGTTTGATGAATATGCCTCTCCTACTAACACACATAATGTGTTAGTAGAATGTTCATTGGTGCAGATGAATATGTATGTTTGTTTGGCTTTCAGTTCTCTTCTTCTCTTGTGGGACTTTTTGACTGAGTGTGTGAATAACAGTGAATAATAAATAGTGTAATTATCTCCAGT
>JASDQU010107501.1:0-10441 GCA_032191745.1 Picea mariana | reverse complement strand
CAATCCATGGGTTTGGTATTAAGCTATGTCAACCTCAAAATGCAGGAGAGTCGGTGCTCCTAACTTCAATTGGGCCATTTGTCCCTGGTGAATTCATTCAAAGGTTGCTCTCATAGATACAGACAATAATTATAAAGGTCAAATTATCTGCAAAGGTAAGGATTACTTGGTAATAGTTATGAGATTCCATATCTTCCCGTTCTCATAAGTCGATTACGCTCCAATCCATGGGTTTGGTATTAAGCCATGTCAACCTCAAAATGCAGGAGAGTCGGTGCTCCTAACTTCAATTGGGCCATTGGTCCCTGGTGAATTCATTAAAAAATTCATTCAAAGGTTGCTCTCATAGATACGTACAATAATTATAAAGGTCAAATTATCTGCAAATGTAAGGATTACTTGGTAATAATTATGAGATTCCATGTCTTCCTGTTCTCACTAGTCGATTACTCTCCAATCCATGGGTTTGTATTGAGCTATGTCAACCTCAAAAATGCAGGAGAGTTGGTGCTCGTAACTTCAATTGGGCCATTGATAACTCGTGAATTCATTCAAAGGTTTCTCTCATAGATACAGATAATAATTGGACTGAGCACAAGACGATGAATGGACGATGAAAAGATTTCAGTTGCCAAGATGCAGGATTGAGAAACCTTGGTTGGTGCATCTAGATACAAGAGCTAAAAGGAAAATTATTGAAATGGTTAAAGGATGTCCAATGGACATGAATGGACTGAGCATAAGGGCATATTCGAACATCATACCTTTGGGCTCCTATGATTGCCTAATTGGTATGGATTGGTTGGACAAGAATTATGTTGTCCTAGACTATTATAATAAGGAATTTACTTGCTTGGATGAGGAAGAGAACTTGACGATAGTTCAAGGTATTCTAGGGTAGTAACTATTAGAGAAGTTTCATCCTTACAGTTGAAGAAATGCTTCAGGAAAGGATGCCAAATATTTGTAGCACATATGGAAAAGACACCTAAGGATAAAGCTCGAAATATTGAAGACTATGCAATCCTAAAAGAGTTTGAAGACATATTTAGATAAATATCGGGATTTCCACCCAAGAGAGATGTTGATTTCTCAATAAAGTTGATGCCTGGAGAAGCCCCCGTATCCAAGACTCCTTATAGGATGAGTACACCAGAGTTGAAGAAATTGCAAATGTAGCTTGAGGAGCTTCTGAAGAAGGAGTATATACTCCCAAGTGTGTCACCTTGGGGTGCCCCAGTATTGTTTGTGAAAAATAAGGATGGAACGTTGAGGCTTTGCATTGAATTTAGATAGTTGAATAAGGTGACAGTGAAGAACAAGTATTATTTGCTAATGATAGATGATATTTTCGATTAGTTGAAGGATGCAAAAAAATATTCTCCAAGATTGACCTCAGATCAGGCTATCATAAGGTGATAATCAAAGAAGAAGACATCAACAATACAACCTTCAGAATGAGGTATGGCCATTATGAGTTTATAATGGTGCCATTTGGGTTGTCAAATGCACCAATTTTCTTCATGTGTTTAATGAATGGTATTTTTAGAGATTACTTGGACAAGTTTGTCATTATATTCTTGGATGGCATTCTTATTTACTTCGAGTATGAAGAAGATCATGAAAAACACTTGAAGATGGTCCTACTAGTGTCGAGGTAGAATCAACTATATGCAAAGTTGAGCAAGTGCTCATTTTATGAGAGGAAGATAGATTATTTGGGCCATGTCATTTTAAAGGAAGGGATAACATTGGATCTAAAAAAGATAAGATCCATTGAGGAATGGCCAATACCAAGGAATGTCTCTGAGGTGAGATCATTCATGGGTCTTTCAGTGTATTATAGAATATTTATTGAGGGATTCTCAAATATTGCACACCCAATCACATTCTTGCAAAAGGAAAGTGTGATATTTGAGTGGACTTCTAAGTGTGGAAGAAGTTTCCAACACCTAAATATATTATTAACAAGTGCACCAATTTTGAGAATTGTTGATCTTAATGAAGATTTTGTTGTGTGCACTGATGCATACAAAGAAGGGCTTGGTGGAGTCCTTAGTCATAATGGGTATGTGGTGTGTTACAAATCAAGAAAATTAAAAGAGCATGAAAGACACTATGTCACTCATGATTTAGAATTGGCAACCATATTGAATGATTCGAAAATGTGGAGGCACTACCTCATGGGGAATAGATTTGAGCTGAGAAAAAACCATAATGGTCTAAAATATTTGTTTGGAAAACCAACTTTAAATGCTAGGAAAAGAAGATGGTTGAAATTACTTAGTGAGTATGAATTTGATATAAAGCATATCAAAGGTAAAGAGAACAAGATGGTTGATGCACTCAGTAGGAGAGTGCATGAGATGCATGCTACAACCATTAACATGCATAAATCATGTTTGAAAGATGGAATTTTAGAGGCTGCAAAATCAGATCAACAATACATGGAAATAAAAGAAAATTTATAACAATGTATTTTGCAATAGAAAATTGAAGATTATGAGTTAAAAGAGGATGAAATACTGATGTATAGGGGTAGATTTTATGTGCCAAATTTTTCAGGAGTTGAAAAATATGGTGTTAAAAGAAATGCATAATGTGTCTTATGTTGGGCACCTAGGTTACTAGAAAACTATTGTAGTTGTCACGAGCCAATATTATTGGCCATGTATGAAGAAAGAAGTGGTTGATTATATATCCAGATGTTTGGAATGTCAAAAGGTCAAGACAAAGCAAAGACACCCAACTAATTTTCTACAACCATTACCCATTCCTAAGTGGAAATGAGAAGTTGTAACAATGGATTTTATCACTAAGATACCCAGAACTATCAAGCAACATGATTCCATCATGGTGGTCGTGGATAGACTTACTAAAGTTGCCCATTTTATTCCAGTGAAGTTAACTCACAAGGAAACCAACATTGTTGATATTTATATGAGAGAATTTTATAGGCTGCATGGTGTGCCTAAGACAATTATGTTTGACATATATCCCAAGTTCACATCAAATTTTTGGAAGGGATTATTCAAAGGATTTGGGACAAATATGAACTTTAGCACATCCTATCACCCAGAGTCACATGGGAAAATACAGAGGGTCAATCAAGTGATAGAGGATATGTTAAGAGTGTATGTGATGGATAAACCATCGAAATGGGAAGATTATTTTCATTTGGTTGAGTTTTCTTACAAAAATGGGTACCAAGCATATTTAAAGATTATCTCATTTGAGGCACTTTATGGAAGAAAGTGCAACACACTGGTGAGATGGGACAACCCAACAAAYAGAGCAATGGTTRGTCCAGAGTTACTCARGGAAATGGGAGAGAAGATGGTRAAGATAAAACACAATTTAAAGGCTTSCCAMGATAGAAAKAAAATCTATSYARATAAGGGTAGAACTCACAAAGAATTTAATGTGGGTGACCATGTGTTCTTGAAAGTGAAGGCCAAATGAAGTTCCTTGAAGTTGGGGAATTGTTCAAAGCTTGCAACAAGATTTTGTGGACCATTTGAAATACAAGAAAGGATTGGTCATATTCCTTACATGCTTGAACTACCTGCATCCATGTGTATTCATAATGTATTCCATGTATCCTTGCTTAAAAAGTGTGTACCTAATGCTAATCATGTCATTGATTGGAATGTGATTCAGGTAGAGTAAGAAGGTTACTTTCAAGTGCATTCGGTTTGCATATTGGATCGGAAGATCAAGAGGCTCTGAAATCGAGCCATAGGGCTAGTAAAGGTATAAATGGACTTGGTATGGTCCCGAGGACGCAACTTGGGAGCACAAGAATGTTATGAGAGTAGAGTACCCACATATTTTTGAAGATATTTTAAGATTTTAATTTTACATGTGTATATAATGCACCAAGGATAATGCATAAATAAGGGGGACGGGAATGTAATACCCTCGGTTGAATCCCAATTGTAATGTAAATGTAAATGTATATATAAGCTGGTTATCCATGACATTTTGGGCCATAGTTCCTTTGTATATATGTGTTTTGAGGCCAGGCCAAAATGTCTGTGTGGTTATTAGGTTGGAGAGCCAGAAGCTAAAAGGATAGTGAGCCTATATTTTTATTATGTAATCACACTCATATATTAATGAAAACACATCACCATTTTAGACCAACCAGACATAAAGAGTATGGGAGATAAAATCCACTAGAAAGGGAAAGGGGATTAAGATTCTAGGAAAGGGGCTAAGCTAAGGGGGTTTAAGCCCAAAGAAATATTTTATTAATATTCTTAATGTCTAAAGTCTAAAGTATGGGATATTCATTTTATCCTAAGTTCCTAAGTGTGAACGTATCACCATGTGGTGGGGGACATGTAGCTCCCAACATGACAAGTGTCAAGTTAGGAACATGCACATATATTTGGGGAATTTAGTTCAATTCTCCATCATTCATTCATCATTCATACCATCACTCTTCTCCTACCATCTGTACTTTGTTGCCATCACCAAACCTGTACTTTGGGAAGCTTTGGAACTATTTTCAACTAATGACCTGAGAAGTTGAGCTAAAGATGTGGGTTTTTAGGCCCATGTGTTATTGAAGAAGCGGGTTTACAGGCGCATGAGAATTTTCTCCAAGAGAGAGAATTGTTGGGAATTTTTTTCCCAAGGTGCCAAGGTGCCAAGCTACAACTACATGGCTTTGAGACTTCCTATATAGCTTGTTGTTGAAGCCCTGAAAGGGAAGAGGGGCAGTTGAAGGATTGTTGAGCAGAGAAGGGGAACGCTTCCTAGGGTGGGAAATGCATGTGGGGAATGAGGGACTGTAGGTTTTTTGCTAGAGTTGGCATCTTAGCCTGGGTATTTTTAGTTTTTGATAGACCTTAGCTTGGCTTAGGATTCATTTTCCCTGGTGGAGTTTTATCCCCAGCTCGAGGGTGACCTGTTGCTAAGATTTTATAAACAACAAAGTCTATGGATAGGAGGAAAGTTCGAGGTTTTCACATAGTTGATGATTTATTCATAAGATACGTGTCTTTTATCTGTTTGATTTAAATGTTGTGCTATTCTTTATCTATTTTCTATTATAGATTTTTCCTGTATATGCTACACATATATTTGTTGTTATTCTGCATAATTTGTGCATTTGCAGAGGGTTTTAGTGAATAAAATGAGTATCGAAGTTGAAATTTTCATGTAGCATTGCCCATCTTGGGATTGGGGATGCTACAATTTAGGGTTGTAGGTGAATTAGAATACTTTGAGTAGGGTTTGAAATAAATATATGATAACAAAAGAGTAACACAAGAAACCCAACTAACACGGAGTTAATTTACTAGTCTTCCTTAATGAGCTAATTAACCTAAGTGTTGTAAATCAAAGATATGAGAAATGGATTGAACTCACTTAGAAAAATGATTTTGTAGGTATTGAAGCTACTTGGGATAAATATGAAAGCTATTATAGGGCTCTAAGAGAGTGTTCTACCTCACAAATGAACCTACACACACAACTTAATCCTCCTATAAAATAGACTCGTACTTTCTCTGAAGTACAATGAAATATATAACATTATATCAACCGATAAAATAATGTAGCAATAAATACAAAATAAATAACAAAGTTTCATCACACAATTTAATATTAAATATAAGGAAATTAAAAACCATATAATAAATGATGTGTATAAAAGAAGGGACTAGAAGTCATATGGGAGGAGTGACATGAAAATTTCCCCAATGGCCTTTTGACATAATGATTATGTGGAAATAACCAAAAACATGTCAAAATCTATTTAAAAAAAACATAATCTAAACATGCTACAATTTGGACCTTTTTTGGTCATATTTTTCTCACCATTTTTCCCCAAAATCTCGTTAAACATTTATTGATGGAATCACAAATATCAATTGTTGAGATTGCAATCTAGGTGCAATATGGGTTTTTGAGGGCACTGAATTTGTTTATGCATTAAAAATTGATTTTATTTCAATCAAATTAGAGGCCAATTCTAGCTACGGTCTACTAGAATTCCTATATAGTATATTAGACTATTCCTATATAGTATATTAGACTTTACTATGTTAATATATTAAATTCTAGTCTTGGTATTAATAAGTACTAATTTTGAACTTTATTAAAATATGCAAAATTAAGATCTTAAATTAATGTCAAAATTTGGTACTTATTAATACTAAAAACATAATTTTGGTTTAAAGTTTTCTATATTGGAAACTCATTCCAAGTACCCATTTCCTTAATGTTAAAGCTCCCAAAAAGTTCCCAAGTTTTAAAAGTCGTTCCCAACCAATTAAGAACATTTCGTACGCATTCCTAAGTTCCCAAAAACGTCAAAAAGCTAAGAGAGAGTTTTAAAAATATTGAAAATGATTCTTGTGCAACTATGAATTCAAGCCTTCACATCATTTTTTAACCACCTTTATTTATTACGAAGTATGGAACATTTAAATTTAAATATATGAAATCGATATGCTTCTTCATATATGAAGTCAAGTCAATAAAATATGGAATTCATGCATTCATTACTTTCCCATAATATGCTCCTACACATATGAAGTCAAATCAATGAAATAACACCTACATTATTGTTTTTCTTTCACAGTGGTCATTGTGGCAAAAACCACACTTACAAAAATTTTGATTTTCCATAGAAATTGTCACCAATGCATGTTCTTGTGATGTTAATATTCAACCATTGAAAATGTTAATTTAGTTAGGATTTTGTCATTATTAATAATGAAAGGAGTAGTCTAATTGTTTTACTTTGTAGATCTATATATTATCAAAATCAATTGATTATGATTAAAAAAAATCAATATATCAAAATAAGTTAAAAAAGTAAATGTTAATTTAGTTAGGGTTATGTTATTACTTTTTTTAAAGTAAGATGTATATATTACTTGTCATGAAAAAAATTACTGTATCATCCTGAGTTCAAGTTTCCTAAGTACCGAGTTTCTTCGAGAGGAAACCAACTCAGACTCACATACAGACTAGATATGATATAGAAAATTTAACATATTCGCTAGAATCGCCCAGTGGTGAAATTGATTCAGCCTAACCAATTTTTTGAACTTAAATATAGACTGATTATCAAAAAAATGGCTATAATGAGTTGAGCCAGGTCTATCCACTAGACAACACACAAAAAAAACATTGCCAAACACCCACAGCATAGACCGAACGTTCAAGGCACTACTGATAGTTGTAAAAAGAAAACATGCATGTCAACACCTGTACGCCTGCCACTTGTCACAGTGTCTGGTCGATGCGCATGCTCTCAGAATTTGATGGACATGTTCCATGAAGAGTGTCCACGACCGTTTGTGTTGCGTCGTCCCTGCACTACGCATCCTCCCCTTGGAGAAGCGGAAGCGTTAAGGCCAGATTCTGAAGGATGTAAGGCATGGAGGAGAATCTCGAGCATTGTTTCAATCTTCGCAACACGCCGGTCCAAGTGCTCCATTCTGAACCGAAGATCATCCACGTTCCACCGAATCCCAAAGACCAATTCCTGGAGAATTGACACTGAATCCGGTAGGCCTGGGGGTGGACCGCTCTCTGGCTGGAGTTGCTCTTGGTTGTGGGATGTCTCCACACAGAGTTCTTTCGGGTGCACGTTACCATTGTCCAACAAGGGCACAGAGGCTAGTGACAGGGGAGGGGACGGGGATGGAGAATGAGAGTAGGATGGAATACAGGAGGGACGTGCCACCACTGACTGCGAGGTCAAGGCTAATTCAGGGAGAGATCGAGGAGAAAAGCTGAGAGAGTTCCCATGGAGGTCAAACCATTCGACACGACACACCCAGGGAAAGGACAAAGGGGGAAGGCCGGATTGGTCTGGTGAGGACTGAGTTGAGGACGGAGGCGAGGAGATGAGCGCAGGGATGAAGGAGGGAGGGTGTCGACTGCCCATGGCTGTGCGATTTTGGTACCAAAGGGCACCACACTTAGGCTTCCCTCGCTGGCGGGGCATGGCTTGAGTAACAGGAGGTAAGGGTGGAGAAAGGACCAGAGCGAACTAGGTAAACACCAGAGGGGATGATTGAGAACCAAAAATGCTAGGAGAAGAGGGTGATAAGAACTATAAGGGGGACTAGACGTCACCATAAGAAGAGCACAAGGGAGTAAAGCTGCACGAGCGCAGGAGGAACGAGCCTTGTACCAACGCCATAGCAAGGACAAGAGTCCATCTCTGAGTGCACTGAAGCAGTTAGTTACTGGAGCAGTGAAGTGAGAGCTTGCAACAACAGACATGCAGGAGTAGTTAAGGCGGACGAGATCCACAGGTGTCGGCACATGGGAAGGGGCTAGGTAGTGACACAGAATGACAGGATGGTAGCGTGGAGCACACTATCACCCCATCCAGGAAAGGATTATGTCATTATTAATAATAAAGAGAATAGTCTAATTGTTTTATTTTTTATATCTATATTCTACCAAAATCAATTGTAAAAAAAATCAATATATCAAAATAAATCCAAAAAGTAAAATAGTTAAACAATTTTGTAATACAACAATGTTAAAAATTTTAATAAAATAATTGATACAGTCATACATTAAGTTTCTACCTTTGACTAATGTATTAGGCAAAAAATAATTCAACACTTATAAATGAAAGTAGTTCAATGTTAACAATAATCAATATAAAAAACAATATTAATCTCATCAAGTTGCATAATAAATTATTAATAAAAAAGTGGTTTTCAATTTAACTTTTTGAAACATAAAATATTATAATATATAAACTCTAATTTAGTTTTTTTCCTTTTTTTTATTTGCAATAATATAAAATAATATTCTCTAACTAATTAAACAAATAATAAAATTCAAATATTTTTCAAATGAACTTTAATAAAATTATAATTTTATTATATATAAATTTAAAATTAATGAAAAAATAGTATAGAGATGTATTAATGAGTGATTCTTAAATGTGTACCTCTGATACAAGTAAGCCATACTCATGTAAGAAAGTTTTTTTTTTTTTTTTTAAACATAGAAATGAAAACACTTAGAGGTGCCGATGGCCCATATTCTTAGATCATGGAAAGATAAGACAAGCTTCCTTTGTTTAATTATGATTGACATGACAACATAAAGTAAGAAAATAAAGGTTGAAAGTTAGAAACATAAGAGGAAATTGTAACCGGCGAAAGCTAAAATGGTGTGAGTAGACCCTTGGTCAAGGTCTTTTTCTAGCCCTCCATAGAGGGTTTGCAATAGATGCAGAAGTAAGGAACCATATTCTGTCATTATTAATAATAAAGTAGCATTGGAAAACTTGCATTAATAATGAGGAGAATACCCTTGGTCAAGGTCTTTTTCTAGTCATCCATAGAGGGTTTGTAGCAGATGCAAGGAACCCTATTCTGTCATTATTATTAATAATAAAGCAGCATTGGAAAACTTACATTAATAATGAGGAGAATGAAGTTGATTTGGTTGACAAAGTCATGATTAAGTTTCTATCTCTAGTATGAGTAACGTGTTGAACAAGAAAGAATGGAGAATGAATTAATCCATTGAAATTTGGATTGAACATCTTAATTAATATAATAATTATCTTGAAAGGGAAAGGCGTACCTGGGTAGTCGGGTAGTACGACTAAGGGAATGGTCTAGCCTCCTTAGTTACTACCCTGATATGTTGGGCCGAGTACTATTGTTGGACCCTGCACGTATATCAGAGAGTTATAGCACATGGAAAACCCTTGTTTGTAGAACCCTTTAATACCTAACCCTTGGGGACGGAAACAAAAAAATAAAACATACAAGATCTATTGCCACACAATTGTGTTTAAGTTTCCAAATCACTACACATTTCTTCCTAGTTAATCTCTTGGGAATTTCATCACTGTAGTATTCTTCAAACCGGAGTATAACTCCGCAGGTGTAAAAAAAAAAAAAAGTCTAGAAATTTTTGCACCATTATTTGAGACCTATTCCATTGGATTTATCTCTTTGCCCTTATCACATTCATACCTATCATTTTTAGCAAATGTTTTGACCCCACTCGCCCCTTTTCGGTTCCCTTGTCATCATGGCCCATACCTGTAGCCAAGACTTGGAAGCTCGCTTCAATACCTTGCAATCTAATTTCACAGAGACCCAACAAGAAGTGAAACAGCTCAGCGCCAATATTGCCACAATCAATATAAACATGTAGTCCTCCATCGTCACCTCAATCAAGGAACTCAAACAAGACATGACTACCCAGCTTGAATCTGTCGTTTCCATGATCTGCACTAAGCTGCATATCCCTACAGATACCCCTTTATCTGACCCACCTTTGCATACTGACATTGAAACTTCCTCTCATTCCCATAATTTTCAGCCCCATCACTTTCAACGTGACCTACGCCTTCCGCGGGTGGATGTGACCAAATTTGATGGCTCAGATCCCATTGGTTGGGTAACTCAAATAGAACATTATTTCTCTTTGT
>JASDQU010107500.1:76840-87833 GCA_032191745.1 Picea mariana | reverse complement strand
TGAGGGCGAGAGGGTGGGGGGTGGCCACCACACACACACACATTCAATGAGACAGTTTGAAGTCAAAACCCTTGCTCATTTTTTAGGTGGGTGAAAAACATTCTAGGAATTTGAACTTTGAAACCCTAACCCATTGTTTAACTGTTGTGAGGCGGGCAATTAACATTCAACACTCAAAGCACACTGAGGGTCTTAAAAAATGAGCCAAGAAAGCTCATGGATTTGGAGAAGTTGCAGTACCCAGTTTGATTTACAGAGGAATTTTGACTCTTCCATTACATTTGGAGCTGTGATTTTAGTGAAATTTTCCTTTCATACTCTCATATAAGTTGCCTCTCCATTGTTTTGTTTGTTCCCATAAAATGTATTTTATAACAGTATATGATAGGGAGATTTATGGTCATTTACAAATGCTTTTTATCCTAATGGTGTTGGCCATTGGTTATGTAATTAAGTGAAGATCAAGGAAGAGAAGGAAAAATGCGAACTTCGCGGAAGATATAGTGACTGTTACTGGGTCGAAGTGAGCAAAAGTGAAGAAAAGACAGAGAGAAGTAAAAGGAAGCGAGTTGTTGGACGAGGAGATTAAGAATGACAGATAAGAAAGGAAGAAGGATCGTGGACAACTCAGCAAGCAAAAAAGACACCATTGGATGCTTTGGAGCACCGCATGAGAAGGAAGGAAAGACAGGGTGGCGAAGCCCTGAAAACGCGAACTTCAAAGTTGACCTAGGGTTTTAGACACCTAGGGTTTTGGTGTCTAGGGTTTTGAAACTTAAGTTTCAGCCTAAGGATGTCAGTGAGCTATTGTATTGTATAAATAAAGGTCAAGAGGACCTGGGTTGGGTTGTTGTTATTGTTGGTATTGTAATTGTGTGACTGGGTGAGTAATATTGAGAGAGAGAGAAGTGCTAGAGTGAGAGCCTTCTAGTATTGTAAGATCTTTAGCTGGGTGCGGAGATCAAGTCCTACAGCTGGGTGCACAGGAAGGGGAGAGATAGAGAGAAGAAGAAAGAAGATCTGCTAGCTAAGAGCGCAGATAAGAGCTGTATGCTATTTCTCAATACATTATAAAGCACAGTTTTGTGGACATAGCCCTAGAGAGAGGGTGAACCATGTATATCTTGTGTTGTATGTGTGATTGATGATCTGTTCTTTACCATTGATATATTGTTATTGCATTGATGTGTTAGATTAGATCTATAGTTGTGTGAAGTATATCTAAGTTGATAAGTGATATATGCATGCTGTATTATTCTAGTTGCTAGATCCACTTGATATTCCCCCTGGTTGTAGACACCTCTGTCCTGCAACCCCTCCATAGCTGCTTCGGGTGAGACTGCATCTGCTTCGCAGGTGTTGCCGAAAGGGCCAGTAGTTAGGGCTTGTTGGTGCTCTCTTGGAGATAAACCCTAGGTTTTCCCCTGTGTCAACAAATGGCTACAACAAGATGTCTTTCTGTTGGGAATTTATCACTATATTTACATGAATTTCTATTGGCTACATCGAGATGCATTTCTGTTGGGCATTATTCAAGTTATTTAGATGACTTTCTATGTGGAATAATTGACAATTACAGAGTTGATTTCTATTGATTTCAAACTGATTTCTATCATATTCCATTTTTCTGGGTTATATCCATGTCCCTTTGCATCCTCATATAATCATTTTATTTTCGACTTCAGTCTCGACATTTAGTCACTTGTTAGTAGCCTATATCCACATAGATTTTATTGAGGGTTTAATTATGAGCTTCCTAGGGTCCTAAGTGGATGATGTTGGAGTTTATAAGGATGTGGTAAATACAGCACAAGATTTTATTGTAGACATCCCAAAAGATTTAATTGATGTCCATTGGTTTGGTCATCCATTAATACAGTGAGATACCAATGCATTGCATTGACATCCCAATGCATCCATTGGTTTGGTCACCCATAAATATAGTGAGATCCCTATGCATTGCAATGCAAAATGGAACATAATGCTAGTATTTCATATTTTAAATATTTTTCAATTATTTTATTAAAAATATATAACAATTTTCATGTTGTAATATTCGTTACCCACCTGTTTATGTCATTGCCATGTCTAATCAATTTTGAATGATAATTAGGAATATTAAAGTAAATATGTTTTTTTATAACTAAGTTTGAATTTTGATTTTTTATTTCTATGCTAGTCTGTTTACTTCAACATTCTCTCTCGATTATGGGTTCACATGACTCAGTCTTCTAAGTAAGATCGTCATCTATTTCTATGCTAGTCCCCACTATTTTATTGCTTTCTTCGTATTCTTGATTCATAAGGTTAGTCTAGCTAGTATGATGATCATCATCTATATATGTATATGGCAATTCTTTGTATATGTTTGTGGTTCAAAATATGCGTGGTTCATATTTATATAAAGGAGTATTTTCCCTCCATGTAGAAAAATAATTCTAATATTTTAAAATATATATTTTATTTTCTTTTGAATATTTTTGTCTATGGTCTCTGTTGGTTGGTTTTAAATTGATTATCTCTGCTAACTGGTGCTCTTACTATTTGATTGCATAGTCTCTGGTTGGTCTAGATCTTTTAGAAAATTAGTTTGAGAATGGCTAGAACTCTCACATTCAAGAAGATCAAATATTGTTAGGTTAAAATTAAGTTTTGTTGATTTAAAGCTTCTATTGGTACACCATAAAGTAAAGAAAAAGAAAGTTTATTTCATTCTTTGGGATGCTATTTGTATCGAGATAGGTGGCATTTACAACTTTGGTAGGTGGCATTTGTAGCTTTGGTAGAGATTCTGGATTTCTTTAACTGCATTGCTTGACAAGATGTATATGTTGCCAAAATAACTTTTTAATAAAAATTGGAGATTGTATTTACACTGATTATAATGTTGACATGTAACTTGCATGAATACAACTATTTATAATGAATTATGTCTATACATGTTTTTTTGATAAGATGATGTTGAGAAATGTATTCGTAAGAGATAACATTGTGGGTGTACTAGATTAAATAGAGTATTAGACTTTTGACAAGTTACATTGAGATACTAAGATTAAAACTTTCTTCAATATAAAGCATGTATAGCATGGTTTACTTTCATGAATACCATTTAAATGCAAAACTGGTTGTTCTATATTAGACTTGAAAAAGAAATTTAAGTGCAAGGACTATTTGTATTGAATCTCTGGGGATTTGGAATGGTGTATTAGTACCCTAGTGAACCTAATACAACCTAGAAAATTCCAGACAAAGTATTCCTCTCATATCTGGGCTAATTTTATGAAAACTAGACTTGGTGAGGAGTTTTCCATTAAATTCATTTATATTGAATATTTGAGAATTTGGAGTGGTATATTAGGACCCCGATTAACCTAATATAGTCTAGATAATCCTAGACAAAGTATCCCTCTCAAATATGTGTTGATTTTGGGTGATTAAACTTCAAACACATTCCATTGACAATAGAGGTTTGGGAACATTGAAAACATCATCTCACATGGATCTAGAGAGATGACATGTCACACACAAGGGGAGAATGTGGTATGCGTTGGTCTTATTGCAATTTATCACACAAGGAGGGCACCATTTCTATTGGCATAATTAGTATAGGCCTTGTTTTCTCGGTGCCGAAACACATTTCTATTAGCTTCTTTTGGTTACCATTGGGCATTGATGTAATCGTCCTTCTTCACTATGTAAGCACTGTTGGGATCTTCCTCTTTTTGTATGATTTTGATTTTTTGGGAGTTATAGTGCCTATTTGAGTTCCAATGTAAGGTTTTTCATTCTTCCTTTTCTTCTTGAATTTCATTTTCATCTAGACTGGTTCATTTGTAATTTCACACTGGATATGCAAATTTTATCCTGTAATTTTTGCAACAATTCTTCCACGAAATATTTGAGTTATGGGAAATGGTGTCCCTACCTACTTTACATATAACAAAATTATATGATTTCCTTACTGGATATCCATTGATTCCTTGAGGTACTACGAGTACAAGGGTATCATTGCAAATAAATACGTTTTGGTAAAACACAATTTTGGCTTTTGAAAATAAAAATGGGGGTACTTCGTTCTCTTGTATTTTAAACTTTTATGAAACCCTTTTAAGTTCCATCTACAACTAATGTAGGATCCATTGTATTCCATAGTTTTCTATGGATGTTCAAATTACTATTAAAATATACATAGTAACACGTGTTGACAGTTGCTCCATAAAGAGATTGAGAATTATCACATTGGGAAGTTTTCTGCTGAATAACTACTTGAAGAGAAATTAAGAGTGGTTACATTCCGTTGATCTACATAATCGTTTCTTTCCTTCATTTTTCCTTTCCTCTTGAAATTTGACAAGTTTGAATGGAGTTATGAGTTCTTGAACGCTTATGAAACTTTTTTTTTTTGTCTCAAGCCAAGATGCTCTCTCCACTTAGGGCTTGGAATAAAACTCAACGGGAAAGAACCTTAATTAGTGGTGACCCTAATTAGGTCAGTTTTTATTTTATGATTATATATTTAAACTGAATTCTCCAGTTGATAAATTTGTAGCATTTTCCTACTATTGTAAATTTATATTTTTATAGATCTATGGAAATAAGATACTTGTGAGTTCCACACTTGTATATTTCAAGTTATACTTATGATAAAACCAGGGTTAACATTGATGCAACAAGAGTTATGAGAAGGATGCATCACCATCATTGATGTTGTGCCATGCCCTTTTAAGAGTTTTAAATGCCTAGAGGGGATCCTTTCTGTCCATTATTATTCTTTCCACGGTCTCATGCAACTATCTAGACTAGTCCTGTCAGAACTACAAACTAGCTAGTTGATATCTTTTTATGAGGTTATAGGTCATATTCTTGAAAAATATTGGGTTCATTCATTTGAATATATTTATCCTAATCTTTATTGTTTCATGACTATCTGCTATTCCAATTAGTGCACCAACACATCCATGTTTAAATTGATAGAAATGTTTTGAATAAACAATCTTTTAGTTTAGTCCTGGAAAATTTGTATATTGTTTTGAATTCTATTAATAAACTAATTGGAATATCCATGTCAGGTAGACATTTTTATATTCAATTTTTGGGTCTAGAATTTGGGAATGATTTCAACAATCTATGCATCCTGCAACATTTTAGATAGTCTTATTTCATATGTACTAGCGTCAAAGGAATTTTCTATGTTCATTTTATATGAACTTGCATCTAGATACATATTTGTTTTGAAAACCCTTGGAACATTAGACTATAAATTGCTTGTTTTCATCTATGGTGATGGTCTGGTCATAGCATATGTAAGTTTGATCATGATACCCTTGGTGATAATTGTAGTTCTTTAATCATTCCAAAGAGTTGTAAATAAATATTTCATAGATTTCTTCTGAAAATGTGCACATACAAGTATATCTTGATTTCCAATTATCTGAAGTAGAATACATTTCATGAGATATAGGAAATACAATAGAATACTATGTGAAATAACTCTTGTACTTAATTGTGTGAAATGGTGCAAATTAGACTGATTTTGTTTTTTTTTATCTAGATTCAATTCTTGTGAAATTTCAATGGTTGTTCTCACGTATTCTAATTAGAATCTCTATCATTATTTGACATGTGTCATGGTTTAAAGAGCATGGACTATGGAGCAATTATCAATATCATTGGAAATGAGTAATGGTGGTATACAAAACCCTGACAATTTTAATATGGTGCAAAAACATGTAGCAAGCTTAATATATAGCCTTCAATTGTACATATAAACCACTTGTTGGATCCAATATGTAAAGCCAATCCTTCTACAAAGGTGAAACACTCTCTTGAATTAGAATATTATTTTCAAAACACCATTATCATCATGAGAACTAATGCCTTTGGTTATCATTCCTCATATTTAATTGGCTTAGATTATACAAGTGTGATTATTTTATTTTAATTCTTTTAGTGATCTATCGTTTTGTCCAACTGCATTCCTTGTCTCACTCTGCAGAAAATGCCACAGATTGCTGGCATATTTCTCGTTTCTAAAAGAGTTTCATTATTATAGGGGTTACCATTGTGGTATACCAATTGAGTAGGGTTGTGATCAGATTTATATAGTTTTTACTATCCAGTCTTATCAAGCATCTTTGGCAACATTTCTTCACCTCAAAGCGTTCTCTAGTAGTTAGAAACAATCTAGTTGATAACCTGTTTTATTTTGGTGTGATTAATATGATTTTATTTATCATTCTTGCCTCATCATTGTAAACATAATGAGGCTTACACTGCTTCAATACATATGTGCTTGGATTTATTGAATTTATATTAGTTTTGTTTGTCTCCTTATTGAGTCGACAAGATTATTAACCTATGGATGTTTTTTTTTAGACTTGAGCTCTTGTGGCAAACAAGCATGTGCATATTAAGTGTCATTTGAATGAATACTTGAACATGAGTGAGTTTTCACTCTTGGCATGTGGAATGCAATGGTGATGTCAAACCAAAGTTATAAGACCACAAAATTACTGTTGTTATGTTTTATAGTGAGGAAATAAAACTTGTGGTGATCCAAAATAAATCTGCTTTGTTTTTGGAAATTTAAGTATTTCCTCTTTTTCTATGTACCGTGTTTTTCTGCTCTGTGGTTTTGTTGAGTTGTTCACGATTCCAAGTTGTGTAACTTTATTCCTATTGTTAATATTTGGTCATTTATGGACACTAATATAATATCTCTTAAGAATACACATAAAGTGTTTGAGAATTGTCACAACCAAATTGATTTGAGCGAATCAATAGTGCACACAAATCATTCTCAAATTAGTATTAATGTATGAAGTCTTGTATGGTCACTAATATAATATTTCTTAAGAATACACATAAACTGTTTGAGAATTGTCACAACCAAATTGATTTGAGCGAATCAATAGTGCACACAAATCATTCTCAAATTAGTATTAATGTATGAAGTCTTGTAGGAAAACTAAAAATGTTTTCGGAAAGAAACAAATTCTCTGTTCTAAGCTTGTAAGTGCTTACTCTCTTTGCAAGAAAATCATTATATCGACAAGTAATTTGTGTGGGAAAACCATTTCCCACAATAACCCATTTGTGTGGATGTGCTTGATAAGGAGAAAAACGTTTTGGTAAAAGGATGACAATTGGTATTATGTGGATTTTTTTTTGGAATAAATTTTTTACCACAAGCATTTCGATGTTCATCTTACTTGATTTTTGTACATTTAAATGGATATGCCATAGCTTGTTTGAATTGTAGGCAAAACATCACCCATATTTGTCACTCTCGAGTATATTTAATTGTGAAGGAAAAAACAAGTTAAAGGAGAAGGTTATGGTGTGTGTTGTTTGTTTTTTTCTTTCAATCATATCATGTTAGAGACAATACTTTTTGTACAGTGAGAACAACACTTAATCATTCTTTGGTTGTTTTTCATGAACTGATTATAGACATTATAACTCCGGTTATGAACTGAGTAATTTTTGGTTGTTTTCAATTGTTGTTCATTGCTTATCTTGAAGGAAAAATTTAATATAACTGCTGATATTTTTCTATCGGTATGGTCGAAGTTGAAAAAATTATAACTTCCTAAAAACCATTAATTTACTTCCTCCTCAAAATATACAATGTGAAGTGGTTAGGCCTCAATTAAATGTGCCAAATAGTGGATCTATGAAACTAGGTATTGATCCATAATTAAAAGAACAAGAATTGAATTGAAATTCCACTTTAAATGTACAGTCGGATTGCAAAATGTTCTAGCTTTAAATAACTTTTAGATCTATTCCTGCCTGAACATGTACCGTGTAAAGGAAAATATAGAAGAATGGAGATTTAATTTTCTTCTTTTATATCCTCATTTTCAAGAGAGTGAAAGACTTAAACTTATACAAGCCTGTACAAATTCTGTAAATAGCATTGTGTGTGTGTGTCAACAACTAAGAGGAAACATCTAAGAGTAGAACTAAAAGGAGGCAAGATTCATACATATGCATATGAAGAGTTATGAGAGTATCTGAAAATATTTTGATGGAGGAGCATTTACCTCCAAAATGTTGTACATTTGATTAGACCTAAGGGGTTTTTCATTTACCTAGGGAGTTGGTTCCCTAAGTGCCTAATTAATTGTATTTTATTATGTTTGTTGAATTCTAGGAGAGAGAGACATAGGATAGGGTGTGATTCATGTTAATCAAAATTTGACTGTATTTTTTTTATCAAATGTGTGAGAACATGAGAGTTTGGTTTTGTTGAGAGCTGTCAGGGTGAGGTAGTTCTCTAGAGGATTTGAGATCCTAGAGTTAGGGATTGTTAGAGGATATTATGGATCTGAGATGATCCTTAGGGTTTTTGGTTGAAGATATTGTGGATATGAACCAAAAATGGTTACATAATCATTTTTGATATATTGTAAGAGGCATTAGGGGAAACCATAGAAAGGAAAAACCTGGTTAGAGAGCATATTGGACATTCATTGAGTAATCATGCTAGGAGAGGGAAAATACCTATTGTAGGTGATCTAGGTCTGAGAAGGCATTCCAGAGCCTTATGTAAGTTTATGTGTAATTAATAGATTGAAAGACACTCTCTTTCGAGTGTAATTGGAAACCCTATCAGTGAGGATGTTAAATCTCTGTTCAACATGTGTGAAGGATCTTTGTCCATTTCAAGTGTTGAGTCTCTCTGGAAATAAGCTCTAAAGCCTCTACATAATTGTGGAACTAGATATTTGAAACCCTCTATACTTGTATATCAGATGCAAGTTATGTCGATAAATCTGATAGATAGAGGTACATTTTTCGTCTATTGCAACCCCTCCTTGAGGCTGCCATTAGAAAGCTTTTCCTTGTACAAAACTTTTACACTTTTTTCTTATGGTCTCATTCCGTCTCATTAAAGTATTAATCATTGCATGAGACCTTTTGAATGATCGATGACAATATTTGTTAATCTTAATTTAATATGTATAAATTTTATGTGCATTAAATTTCCCATTAAGATATGTCTTTGAAAATTTAAACAAAAAAATTAAAGATTTTTTTCTATATTATATAACTAAAAATAGAATTTACTACTTGGAATTATTGTATTTTTGATATTTATGATATTAATAGAAAGTCATTATGTTTGTTATTGAGAAATTCATTATTTCTTTTAGTTATTAAATGAGATCAATCTTTTGATTTTCTTAATTAATATAAAACATCTAAATTTCTTTAGAACAGTGTAAGAAATTCAAAGTATTCCACCTATTTAAATGATTAGTCCCTTTTTCACATGGGCTTTCTCATTAACAAGTAAAGAGAGTAATGCCATTATGTTTGTTAACTATGTCATTATGTATTATGTATTTAACATTATACAAAACATACCAAAACCAACATAAAATAATTTACTTGGAGTATTTATTCCTTCTTATTGGAATCCCCGATTAAATTTATTAGGATTAGGTTTTTTTTATTAGTATTAATTTAAGATTAAGGTTTTAGAATTTATAAACATATAATAACTAAACCTTGATTACTAATTAGAATTACATATGGATGTTTTTTAATTAATCTATGTTTTTGACATTAATTCAATGTTTTTGAGTAATAAAGTATATTTTTATTTAAAAAAAAAAAATTGTTAACTAATTTCAAAAGTTTTGATATATTATATAATTTATACATGAACTATATTAAGGTAGGATATCCTATTTTTTTGTTTGATTTGGAATTTCAAATAATACTTATTATGAAAATGGTTTCATGAAACTATAAAAAGGGTTTCATGAAATTTAACATTAAAATACTTGGAATTGACAATAGTATTCATTTTCACTTGTGAGTAGTTTAACATTAAAATACTGAAATACTATTAACATAGATTAAACACAAATATTTGTTTTCAATTCAATAAAAATAATAATGAATTACATTTATTAATTCAATAATAATAATAATGAATTACATTGAACATATAAAAACTAGTAGAATTAGGAGATACCTATAGGGATTCACAAGCCGCCACTAGGCTGCGCTAGTTATATATGTCATAAACACATCAAATTATTTTGTTGTACACATTGCCTAATCGTGTATTGATGCCATAAGGGAAAAGGCTGCTTTTATATATATACAAAGATAAACAATAACGTATCTGCAGGTTTTTAATAAATGTTTCTTTAAACATATCTTCACTCTTATCACTTATTTTTCTTTATTTAAAAGTGTGTGAATATATATAAATATAAAGGTAAAGATAAACAATAATGTGTATGTAAATTTTTAATAAATATATTTTTAAACATATTTACTCTCATCATTTATTTAAAAGTGTGTATCTTTATTTAAAAATGTGTGAATATATATAAATATAAAGGTAAAGATAAATATTAATGTGTATATAAATTTTTAATAAATATATTTTTAAACATATTTACTTTCATCATTTATTTAAAAGTGTGTATTAATGAATAATAATATGTAAAAAAATTATATCTTTAATATAATTTTGAAAATTTTTTTTTGGAAAAAAAAAATGTGTATTAGCAGATATATTTACATTTTCCATAACCCAACCTTTCATAATGAAAAAGCTTCCCTCAAATGCACTAAGTCATGATTAAAACCAGCAACCAATTGCTATGTATTAAAAAACTGCATGTTAGATAATGTTTAACCTTATGTAAACTATATCAGAATCCGTGCGCTGTGTAAATAAGTCTTAAGTTTTATATTATTAATAAGTTTTGCATATGGATTTGCTGGGGCTAGATAATGGCGATCCAATTATCTTAAAGTCTTTTGCTGTGAGCGCAGTTTGGAAAGTGTGAAAACATTTAAAATGTGTATACCAAGTTTTGTAATTGTAGTTTTGTTTATCAGAAAGGGACATGTAACTCAGTGGGAAAACAAGGTATCGCTGAAAGAATAATTTTGAAAATTGCCATGTTTGAATATCATCCCAGGAAATAAGTCATGTAATGTCATAATGATAAGATATATC
>JASDQU010107500.1:63413-76790 GCA_032191745.1 Picea mariana | reverse complement strand
ATAATGTTGACATGTAACTTGCATGAATACAACTATTTATAATGAATTATGTCTGTACATGTTTGTTTGATAAGATGATGTTGAGAAATGTATTCGTAAGAGATAACATTGTGGGTGTACTAGATTAAACAGAGTATTAGACTTTTGACAAGTTACATTGAGATACTAAGATTCAAACTTTCTTCAATATAAAGCGTGTATAGCATGGTTTACTTTCATGAATACCATTTAAAATGCAAAACTAGTTGTTCTATATTAGACTTGAAAAAACAATTTAAGTGCAAGGACTATTTGTACTGAATCTCTGGGGATTTGGAATGGTGTATTAGGACCCTAGTGAACCTAATACAACCCAGAAAATTCTAGACAAAGTATTCCTCTCAAATCTGGGCTAATTTTATGAAAACCAGACTTGGTGAGGAATTTTCCATTAAATTCATTTATATTGAATATCTGAGAATTTGGAGTGGTATATTAGGACCCCGATTAACCTAATATAGTCTAGAGAATCCCAGACAAAGTATCCCTCTCAAATATGGGTTGGTTTTGGGAGATTAAGCTTCAAACATAGTCCATTGACAACAGAGGTCTGGCAACATTGAAAACATTGTCTCACATGGATCTAGAGAGATGACATGCCACACACAAGGAGATAATATGGTATGCGTCGGTCTTATTGCAATTTATGACACAAGGAGGGCACCATTTCTATTGGCATAATTAGTATAGGCCTTGTTTTCTCGGTGCCGAAACACATTTCTATTAGCTTCTTTTGGTTACCATTGGGCATTGATGTAATCGTCCTTCTTCACTATGTATGCATTGTTGGGATCTTCCTCTCTTTGTATGATTTTGATTTTTTTGGGAGTTATAGTGCCTATTTAAGTTCCAATGTAAGGTTTTTCATTCTTCCTTTTCTTCTTAAATTTCATTTTCATATGGACTGGTTCATTTGTAATTTCACACTAGGTATGGAAATTTTATCTTGTAATTTTTGCAGCAATTCTTCCATGAAATATTTGAGTTATGGGAAATGGTGTCCCTACCTACTTTACATATAACAAAATTATATGATTTCCTTACTGGTTATCCATTGATTCCTTGAGGGACTACGAGTACAAGGGTATCATTGAAAATAAATACGTTTTGGTAAAACAAAATTTTGGCTTTTGAAAATAAAAATGGGGGTACTTCTTTCTCTTGTATTTTAAACTTTTATGAAACCCTTTTAAGTTCCATCTACAACTAATGTAGGATCCATTGTATTCCATAGTTTTCTATGGATGTTCAAATTACTATTAAAATATACATAGTAACACGTGTTGACAGTTGCTCCATAAAGAGATTGAGAATTATCACATTGGGAAGTTTTCTGTTGAATAACTACTTGAAGAGAAATTAAGAGTGGTTACATTCAGTTGATCTACATAATCGTTTCTTTCCTTCATTTTTCTTTTCCTCTTGAAATTTGACAAGTTTGAATGGAGTTATGAGTTCTTGAACGCTTATGAAACTTTTTTTTTTGATGCCAAGATGCTCTCTCCACTTAAGGCTTGGAATAAAACTCAACATGAAAGAACCTTAATTAGTGGTGACCCTAATTAGGTCAGTTTTTATTTTATGATTATATATTTAAACTGAATTCTCCAGTTGATAAATTTGTAGCATTTTCCTACTACTGTAAACTTATATTTTTATAGATCTATTGAAATAAGATACTTGTAAATACGATACTTGTGAGTTTCACACTTGTATATTTCAAGTTATAGTTGTGATAAAACCAGGGTTAACATTGATGCAACAAGAGTTATGAGAAGGATGCATCACCATTACTGATGTTGTGCCATGCCCTTTTAAGTTTTAAATTCCTTCTTGAGTCTAATGACAGACTATAAGTCTGATGGCGTTCTCATTTTGGTGGTCCATGATTGATTTTGATGTTGTTTCTCCTTAAGCATATCATATAAAATGTTGAATCCTCAGTGACCTGTTTTTCTTAAGTGGATGAATGCAAAGGTTTTCCAATTTGTCTTGATACACTCAATATTCAAAGTACAAATGATATTCCTAGAAGTTTTAATACTGTATCTTTGTTTTACATTGAAAAGTACTTTGTGTGGGAAATCTGGAGTAAGAGTGTGGGCAGTAATTGTATCATTTTTTTTTATATTTTTAATTTTTATTTCCATATTAATTCTATGCTAACAAATAAATTTTTAATTTTTATTTCCATATTAATTCCATGCCAACAAATAAATTCAGTAGGCAACTAAATATTAATGTTTAAGATGAATTATAAATTATGGGTATGTTACATTAGCTATGTAGTGATCAAATTTTTAGATTTGTGCCCACTCACCTTGTGGAAAGGTAAAGATTCATTTGAACTAAATATTTTCTCAATCTTTAAGGTTTTCACTGCACCACTTTCACTCAAGTTGGAAATTACAAGTTTGTCAAATTTATATGATTCTGTCAATAATAAAACATTAAGATCCTATATATTTTGGAGGGTAAAAACATCGGTGCTGTTATAGTAGTGGATGGCTTGATCACATGCCTTTACATCTTGTAATTTGGCAAGAGCCAAAACCTATAGTGTATTTTTGTTGCCTATAACCCGAGGAATTATAATTACTTGTTACATAGAATGAACTTCCATTAATAGGCAAATGTTTTTCAAGTGATGTTTTTTGTTCGTGTTGAGAAACATGACCATATTCTTCCACTTCATGTCCTTGTATTACAGATTTTATTTATGCACATTTACCTTTACTTGGATCAATAATGTATTTATTTTGTACCACAATATCCACTATCCATGTAAATTATCTCAGAGTTATCCATAGAAACAATTGGTTTCTTGTTATATGCATGTGCCCAATTTTCATTGGTTTCTAGTCTTCCTTTAGACATAAGAGCAACTGGAGTTCTGTCATCTAACTGTGCACTTATCTTTGCTCCAAGTCACAGGCCTGTGACTAGGATTGAGTCTTGACCATGGATGCCCTAGTTTTTTTTGGCTCACATTTTTCCTTCACTTATAAGATTTATTGAATGAGAAGGATTATCAAAGCTCCTAGCTTCCTTCCAGCCTCATAATCGACACTGAATATTGTGTCCTTTTTCTAGTGCATTGAATACATGTTATACAGGCATCAGGAGAAATGTTGCCAACCCTTCATTTATTGCCTTGGTTTTTGCTTGTTGAACAAAAGAGTTAGACCTTTCTGTGGTGGGCCAAATGACCTTTTGAGACTTCAAGAACTTGTAGATTCGTTTATGCTACTATATGCATTGATAAATTGGATCAATACATTTCTTGAAATTATACTTTGAAGGAAAGTTTTGTTTATTTGAACAAATGTTACATCAAAAGAGGCTTGATCTTGCCTTAAGGTAGAGGCTTAATACCAAGTATACCAAAATAATAGATTAGACTTTGTTTGGTTTTTAGAAAATACCAAATCTAAGTGGATATACAAGAACGTGAGTGATTATATGTTGAATTAGAGACAATAAAAAGTGGGAAATATTTTTTGAATTTAACCGATATCCCCTGAATCTCCACCCATAACTTGTTATACTTGGTTCCATAGGTCTACTAGCTATGCTTTCTCATCATGTTGGGAAATAGTCAATCCTCTCTGACTTGGAATTCCATAACTAGTTGTGTGCCTGCAATGCCTCCTGAACCAAACATAAACACTGATTAATATCTACAAGGATCCTCTCAGTCCATTATTATTCTTTCCATGGTCTCGTGCAACTATCTAGACCTAGCTAGTTGATATCTTTTTATGAGGCCATAGGTCATATTCTTGAAAAATATTGGGTTCATGCATTTGAATATATTTATCCTAATCTTTATTGTTTCATGACTATCTGCTATTCCAATTAGTGCACCAACACATCCATGTTTAAATGGATAGAAATGTTTTGAATAAACAATCTTTTAATTTAGTCCTAGAAAATTTGTATATGGTTTTGAATTCTATTAATAAACTAATTGGAATATCCAGGCCAAGTAGACATTTTTATATTCAATTTTTGGGTCTAGAATTTGGAAATGATTTCAACAATCTATGCATCCTGCAACATTTTAGACAGTCTTATTTCATATGTACTAGCGTCAAAGGAATTTTCTATGTTCATTTTATATGAACTTGCATCTAGATACATATTTGTTTTGAAAACCCTTGGAACATTAGATGGAATTTTCTATATTCATTTTATATGAACTTGCATCTAGATACATATTTGTTTTGAAAACCCTTGGAACATTAGACTAGAAATTGCTTGTTTCCATCTATGATGATGGTCTGGTCATAGCCTATGTAAGTTTGATCATGATACCCTTGGTGATAATTGTAGTTCTTTAATCATTCCAAAGAGTTGTAAATAAATATTTCATAGATTTCCTCTGAAAATGTGCACATACAAGTATATCTTGATTTCCAATTATCTGAAGTAGAATACATCTCATGAGATATAGGAAATACAATAGAATACTATGTGAAATAACTCTTGTAATTAATTGTGTGAAATGGTGCAAATTAGACTGATTTTTTTTTTTTTTATCTAGATTCAATTCTCGTGAAATTACAATAGTTGTTCTCACATATTCTAATTAGAATCTCTATCATTATTTGACATGTGTCATGGTTTAAAAAGCATGGAGTATGAAACGATTATCAATATCATTGGAAATGAGTAATGGTGGTATACAAAACGCTGACAAACTTGAATTTTAATATAGTGCAAAACATGTAGCAAGCTTAATATATAGCCTTCAATTGTACATATAAACCACTTGTTGGATCCAATATGTAAAGCCAATCCTTCTACAAAGGTGAAACACTCTCTTGAATTAGTAATATTGTCAAAACACCACTATCATCATGGGAACTAATGCCTTTGGTTATCGTTCCTCATATTTAATTGACTTATATTATACAAATGTGATTATTTTATTTTAATTTTTTTAGTGATCTATCGTTTTGTCCAACTGCATTGCTTGTCTCATTCTGTAGAAAATGCCACAGATTGCTGGCATATTTCTCGTGTCTAAAAGAGTTTCATTATTATAGGGGTTACCATTGTGGTATACCAATTGAGTAGGGTTGTGTTTAGATTTATATAGTTTTTACTATCCAATCTTCTCAGGCATCTTTGGCAACATTTCTTCCACCTTAAAGCGTTCTCTAGTAGTTAGAAACAATTTAGTTGATAACCTGTTTTATTTTGGTGTGATTAATATGATTTTATTTATCATTCTTGCCTCATCATTGTAAACATAATGAGGCTTACACTTCTACAATACCTATGTGCTTGGATTTATTGAATTTATAATAGTTTTGTTTGTCTCCTTGTTGAGTCGACATGATTATTAACCTATGGATGTTTTTTTTAGACTTGAGCTCCTGTGGCAAACAAGCATGTGCATATTAAGTGTCATTTGAATGAATACTTGAACATGAGTGAGTTTTCACTCTTGGTGGTTGACGACATTGCATGTGGAATGCAATGGTGATGTCAAACCAAAGTTATAAGACCGCAAAATTACTGTTGTTATGTTTTATAGTGAGGACATAAAACTTGTGGTGATCCAAAATAAATCTGCTTTGTTTTTGGAAATTTAAGTATTTCCTCTTTTTCCATGTACTGTGTTTTTCTACTCTGTGACTTTGTTGAGTTTTTCATGATTCCAAGTTGTGTAACTTTGTTCCTATTATTCCTATTTGATAATTTATGGACACTAATATAATATCTCTTAAGAATACACATAAAGTGTTTGAGAATTGTCACAACCAAATTAATTTGAGCGAATCAATAGTGCACACAAATCATTCTCAAATTAGTATTAATGTATGAAGTCTTGTATGGAAACTAATATAATATTTCTTAAGAATACACATAAAGTGTTTGAGAATTGTCACAACCAAATTGATTTGAGCGAATCAATAGTGCACACAAATCATTCTCAAATTAGTATTAATGTATGAAGTCTTGTAGGAAAACTAAAAATGTTTTGGGAAAGAAACAAATTCTTTGCTCTAAGCTCGTAAGTGATTACTCTCTTTGCAATAAAATCATTATATCGACAAGTAATTTGTGTGGGAAAACCGTTGCACACAATAACCCATTTGTGTGGATGTGTTTGATAAGGAGAAAAACGTTTTGGTAAAAGGATGACAATTGGTATTGTGTGGATTTTTTTGGAATAAATTTTTTAGCACAAGCATTTCAATGTCTATCTTACTTTATTTTTGTACATTTAAATGGATATGCCATATCTTGTTTGAATGGTAGGCAAAACATCATCCATATTTGTCACTCTCGAGTATATTTAATTGTGAAGGAAAAAACAAATTAAAAGAGAAGGTTATGGTGTGTGTTGTTTGTTTTTTTCTTTCAATCATATCATGTTAGAGACAATACTTTTTGTACAGTAATAACAACACTTAATCATTCTTTGGTTGTTTTTCATGAACTGATTATAGACATTATAACTCAGGTTATGAACTGAGTAATTTTTGGTTGTTTTCAATTGTTGTTCATTGCTTATCTTGAAGGAAAAATTTAATATAATTGCTGATATTTTTCTGTTGGTATGGTCGAAGTTGAACAAATTATAACTTCCTAAGAACTATTAATTTACTTCCTCCTCAAAATATACAATGTGAAGTGGTTAGGCCTCAAATAAATGTGCCAACTAGTGGATCTATGAAACTAGGTATTGATCCATAATTAAAAGAACAAGAATTGAATTGAAATTCCACTTTAAATGTACATTCAGATTGCAAAATGTTATAGCTTTGAATAACTTTTAGATCTATTCCTGCCTGAACATGTGCCGTGTAAAGGAAAATATAGAAGAATGGAGATTTAATTTTCTTCTTTTATATCCTCATTTTCAAGAGAGTGAAAGACTTAAACTTATACAAGCCTGTACAAATTCTGTAAATAGCATTGTGTGTGTGTGTCAACAACTAAGAGGCAACATCTGAGAGTAGAACTAAGAGGAAGAAAGATTCATACATATGCATATGAAGAGTTATGAGAGTATCTGAAAATCTTCTGATGGAGGAGCATTTGCCTCCAAAATTTTGTACATTTGACTAGACCTAAGGGGTTTTTCATTTACCTAGGGTGTTGGTTCCCTAAGTGCCTAATTAATTGTATTTTATTATGTTTGATGAATTCTAAGAGAGAGAGACATATGATAGGGTGTGATTCATGTTAATCAAAACTTGATTGTATTTTTTTATCAAATGTGTGAGAACATGAGAGTTTGGTTTTGTTGAGAGATGTGAGGGTGAGATAGATCTCTAGAGGATTTGAGATCCTAGAGTTAGGGATTGTTAGAGGATATTGTGGATCTGAGATGATCCTTAGGGTTTTTGGTTGAAGATATTGTGGATATGAACCAAAAATGGTTACATAATCATTTTTGATATATTGTAAGATGCATTAGGGGAATTCATAGAAAGGAAAAACCTAGTTAGAGAGCATATTGGGCATTCATTGAGTAATCAGGCTAGGAGAGGGAAAATACCTATTGTAGGTGATCTAGGTTTGAGAAGGCATTCTTGAGCCTTCTGTAAGTTTATGTGTAATTAATAGATTGAAAGACACTCTCTTTTGAGTGTAATTGGAAACCCTGTCAGTGAGGATGTTAAATCTCTATTCAACATGTGTGAAGGATCTTTGTCCATTTCAAGTGTCGAGTCTCTGTGGAAATAAGCTCTAAAACATCTACATAATTGTGGAACTAGATATTTGAAACCCTATAGACGTGTATATCATATGCAAGTTATGCCGATAAATCTGATAGATAAAGGTACATTTTTCGTCTATTGCAACCCCTCCTTGAGGCTGCCATTAGCAAGCTTTTCCCTATACAAAACTTTTACACTTTTTTCTTGTGGTCTCATTCCGTCTCATTAATGTATTAATCATTGCATGAGACCTTTTGAATAGTTAGGACAATATTTGTTCATCTTAATTTAATATGTATAAATTCAACATGATTGTAGTTTTGTCTACATTAAATTTCCTGCATTAAATTTCCCATTAAGATATGTCTTTGAAAATTTAATCAAAAGAATTTCTTTTTTTTTCTATATTATATAACTAAAAATAGAATTTACTACGTGGAATTATTATATTTTTGATATTTATGATATTAATAGAAAGTCATTATGTTTGTTATTGAGAAATTCATTATTTCTTTTAGTTATTTCTGAATTTCTTTAGAACAATGTAAGAAATTCAAAGTATTCTACCTATTTAAATGATTACTCCCTTTTTCACATGGGCTTTCTCATTAACAACTAAAGAGAATAATGCCATTATATTTGTTAACTATGTTATTATGTATTATGTATTTAACATTATATAAAACATACCAAAACCAACAGAAAATAATTTACATGGAGTATTTATTCCTTCTTATTGGAATCCCCAATTAAATTTATCAGGATTAGTTTTTTTTTATTAGTATTAGCTTAAGATTAAGGTTTTAGAATTTATAAACATATAATAACTAAACCATGATTACTAATTAGAATTACATATGGATGTTTTTTAATTAATCTATGTTTTTGACATTAATTCAATGTTTTTGAGTAGTAAAGTATATTTTTAATTAAAAAAAAGTATTTGTTAACTAATTTCAAAAATTTTGATATATTATATAATTTATAAATAAACTATATTAAGGTAGGATATGCTATTTTTTTGTTTGATTTGGAATTTAAAATAACACTCACTATGAAAATGGTTTCATGAAACTATAAAAAGGGTTTCATGAAATTTAACATTAAAATACTATTGACAATAGTACTCATTTTCACTTGTGAGTAGTTTAACATTAAAATACTGAAATACTATTAACATAGATTAAACACAAATATTTATTATCAATTCAATAAAAATAATAATGAATTATATTTATTAATTCAATAAAAATAATAATGAATTAGGAGATACCTATAGGGATTCACAAGCCGCCACTAGGCTGCGCTAGTTATGTATGTCATGAACACATCAAATTATTTTGTTGTACACATTGCCTAATCGTGTATTGATTGCATAAGGGAAAAGGCTGCTTATATATATATAAACAATAACAATAACGTATTTGCAGGTTTTTAATAAATGTTTCTTTAAACATATCTTCACTCTTATCACTTATTTTTCTTTATTTAAAAGTATGTGAATATATATAAATATAAAAGTAAAGATAAACAATAATGTGTATGTAAATTTTTAAAAAATATATTTTTAAACATATTTACTCTCATCATTTATTTAAAAATATGTATTAATGAATAATAATATACTCTCATCATTTATTTAAAAGTGTGTATTAATCAATAATAATATGTAAAAAAAATTATATCTTTAATATAATTTTGAAAATATTTCTTTAAAAAAAAAAAAAGTATGTATTAGCAGATATATTTACATTTTCCATAACCCAACCTTTCATAATGAAAAAGCTTCCCTCAAATCCACAAAGTCATGATTAAAACCAGCCAACCAACCAATTGCTATGTATTAAAAAACTGCATGTTAGATAATGTTTAACCTTATGTAAACTATATCAGAATCCTATTCGTGCGCTGTGTAAATAAGTCTTAAGTTATATATTATTAATAAGTTTTGCATATGGATTTGCTGGCGATCCAATTATCTTAAAGTCTTTTGCTGTGAGCGCAGTTTGGAAAGTGTGAAAACATTTAAAATGTGTATACTGAGTTTTGTAATTGTAGTTTTGTTTATCAGAAAGGGACATGTAACTCAGTGGGAAAACAAGGTATCGCTGAAAGAATAATTTTGAAAATTGCCATGTTTAAATATCATCCCAGGAAATAAGTCATGTAATGTCATAATGATAAGATATATCGCTTTTGATTCATACTTTTTAATTTTTATTGAAACTAAGGTGGACTCGAATTTATTTAACAAAATATGAGAAAAAGACTTTGGGACAAGGAGCGACTTCTGTGGACAACCTTAAGGTATGTTCATACATTAATGGCCTAACAATGCAAGTCTAAGTCTATGCATTTAATGAGAGTCCGTGCATGTCGCTGGATGCTTGGATAAACAATCTCACCCTGCCAATAGAATCATGGAACGCAAGGAAGAAACGGTTGCATTCAAAGAAGGGTGAGATGGGATTTTCAAAATAGGATATAAAGAATACATATCGAGTAAGTCTACGAGAACGAGAAGCAACGTTACTAAGTTCCATCAAATGACTTTTTGACTTTGACCAGTTTTGATATAACTAAGAAGTTTACTCTATATCAATAAATTCTCATTTCAATAATGATTGAAATGATCAAATTGAAATGATCAAATTAGAAATTAGAAATTCCAAGAGTTAGTTAATGGTAAATATTCATTCAACCTTTTCATTATGAAAAGTTGAAAAAAATAATTGTATTTTAATTGATTTGAGTAAATGATGTATACATTTCAAATATATATATATATATATATATTAAGTTAGATAGTATATCAGATCTTTCTTGAAAAAAATACAGTTATGTGGTAAACTGGGTTCAGCTAAATATGGTTAACTTTTAAGATGAGAACTAAAAATTTAAACAAAGAAAGCATCTAAAAACTTGGATCAAACTTTGGGCTTGCAAAGGCCCAATTTTTCTTCATTTTCCCCTTATCACGGTTTGTAATTCCCTGTCGGAGATCCTGGAGAAAAGACACCAAATTATCCACCCTGCTCCAGCGCTCTGCATCTCGCTTTTGCAATTATGTGAGGGCCTCTTTGACGTCCTCCTGTCCTTTGGTCAGTTCGCTCAAGGAGGCCAGAATTTTCCCCGGATCACCGCATTTGTCACAGGTAAAACGAGGCCTAAAGAAGGGTTGGGTGGGAGAAGGGTTGGGTGGGGGCATAGGTGGCTTCAAATATATTTTTTAATTTCAAATACATTTTTTGATTTACTAAGTGTTAATAAAATTTATATCTATTTTTTTTCTTTTTTCAAACATATTTTTTTGTATTAAATGTAATTTTTTAATTTCAAACATATTATTGAAGGGCTAGGAATTGTTCAATTTTGATCATTACATCCCAACATACCATCACTTAAGAAACACTCTAGTAAATCACATAAAATGCACTCTAAAACCATGATTTCCACTCTAAAAATATGATTTACAAAACAAGAAATTAGGAATACATATAATGCTATGAGAACAAAAGGAAGATTTATGGAGGTCCATTTAGTAACTTTTAGTCTTTGATAATTTTTTACATAACCAAAACATTTTATTCTGTTCTAATTTAAGTTTATTTAAAATCAAGATCTATTAAGTTAGAGATATGGATTTATGATGGTATATTTTCAATTATAGTATATATATTATTCACATAAATCTACATATTAATTACAAGGACATATTATCCATAGATGCATTATATCAAGATTCTACATTCTCAACTATATTAATATTCGGAGAAGAAATTCCATAATTCCATATTCTAAATTATATTAAGGTGAATACATGAATATGTGTTCCACTTTTTAGTGAATGTGGCCATGAAAATTTAAGATTTTACATATACTTGTTGTTTTGGTACAGAATTGTTTTGTCTTTCTAATGATAATTTAAAAAAATATATATTAATGTTATTTAATGTTTAAATATATATTTAATTAAATACTTGTCCTTGTAAATTGCATGAAAAGTCAACAAGTGACTTTTATTCCCAACATTTAATGTACTATTGCCTTTTTTTTTTAGGAAAATTATATTTTATATTATTTTGTTAACCCAACAAATTAATGTTTGAAACTCATTTTATACACTTTGCATTCTCAACTATTCATTTTTCTCTTGTTTACTTAAAATGAAAAACTAGAAATACCATTTTGAAGAGGATCTACTTAATGTACACATATTTTTATAATTTTTTTGGTGTGTTTTTTTTGAAGTATAAGTTTTAGAAGGAAAAAAATTAAAAGTATTTGAACTCAAAACTTTGAAAATACACATCATTGGACAACTGATTCAATGATGAATCCATTCACATAAACTTTTCCACTTGACATGTTAGAGCTGAACGAGTTTCATCTTGTATAAGTTGCATTTGTAGAAAATCCTGTAGAAGGGGGCTAGGATTTCCGGTTTTCAAACCCTCAATTGATCTATATAGCATGATTGAGGGTTATTTGAAAGCTTATCAAGTGCTTAAATCTGATTTTTAAAATACCTCAATCAAGGGTTTAATAAACCCTTAATCGAGGTTTTGTTGGGTTAAATCGAATTTCTCAATCAATGTATTACCTTGATGGAGGTTCTACGATAAAAATTCAAAAAAGTATCGATCAAGGAAATACAACCCAATTGAGGTATTTCTGTAAATTAAAATCATCAAAAAGTTAACAAGTTTTCACGTGAATCAAAATAAAAATAAAAACACCATTTGCACTACCTAGCTATAAACTCACTTGGTTATTATGTGTGGAAACAAATAGCACAATTGTGCCAAACTAATATCAAAGAACATTTTTATCAGTAATCACAATGAGGAATTTGAGAAACCGCAAAAGGATATATGATCACCAAATGGGTTGATGAAGATGAAGTGTGATAATATGATATAGAGAGGAAGAAATAAAGACCGACATAATTGAAAGAACACCGCGAAGAAAATGTAGGTCAACCCATTTCCCATCCTTTAGTGAATCTAATTTGTGAGTCTTTAGGGCATTTAGTTGAGGGAAATATTGATAATTTTTAATTGCATAACCTTAATGCATACTATACTCATAGTTTTGATTTATGCTCTAGTTTATTATTTATATACTATACATTTTAAACATTTAAAATATAGCAATGCACACATAGATTATTTATAAAACGGAAAGAAAACAACAACATTCACACATAGTACTAAGAAATTTGCCCAGGAAACCCTTAATCAGGAAAGCTAATGATCGAGATTATTTTGAGAACAAAATGAAGGCAGATATATAACAATGAAATATACATAGATATTGCGAAATACACATAAATATTGCGATAAACACAAAGATACAGTAATGCACAATCTTTATTAATGGGAGAATGTACAGAAACTGTAAAATTACAGAGTGAATGACTCGCTAGAATGGTTGCAGTTTATCTATGAGAAGAGATGTGATGGCTACACTCATTCACAAGAAGATGATGGTGTTTACAATGAGGCTCTAGAGGCCTTTTTATCATAAAGAAAATCCAAAACCCTAACCCCAAAAGATGAAACACCAAAAGGTATTCAAGCTGCGATGGCGGTAGTTGGTACGTCAACTTCCCAAGGGCATAAATTTTGCATACAATATCTTATTGGGGCATTCT